>JAHBCN010003073.1:0-102668 GCA_019359885.1 Listronotus oregonensis | reverse complement strand
TGGCACACACACACATATATTTGTTCGAAATAGTTTAAATTCCTTTCGCTGCTACAGTTAAGTTTGTCAGACTATATAATAAGGTACCTTAAAAACAAGCAAAAGGTAAAATTTTAAAATATTTTAAATAATTTAGGGAAAATAGTAAATGGGATGATTAGGTACCCCAAATACAAGCAAAAGGTAAAATGCAAGTTAAAATTTTAAAATATTTTAAAAAATCTAGGGAAAATAGTAAACGGCATAATTAAGTACCTTAAAAACAAGCAAAATGTAAAATGCAAGTTAAATTTTTTAAATATTTTAAAGAATTTAGGGAAAATAGTAAACGGCATAATTAGGTACCTTAAAAACAAGCGAAATGTAAAATACAAGTTAAAATTTTAAAATATTTTAAAAAATCTGCGGAAAATAGTAAACAGCATAATTAGGTACCTTAAAAACAAGCAAAATGTAAAATACAAGTTAAAATTTTAAAATATTTTAAAAAATCTAGAGAAAATAGTAAACGGCATAATTAGGTACCTTTAAAACAAGCAAAATGTAAAATGCAAGTTAAAATTTTTAAATGTTTTAACGAATTTAGGGAAAATAGTAAACGGCATAATTAGGTACCTTAAAAATAGCAAAAGGTAAAATACAAGTTTAAATTTTAAAATATTTTTAAAAATGTGCGGAAAATAGTAAACGGCATAATTAGGTACCTTAAAAACAAGCAAAAGGTAAAATGCAAGTTAAAATTTTAAAATATTTTAAAAAATCTACGTAAAATAGTAAACGGCATACTTAGGTACCTTAAAAACAAGCAAAAGGTAAAATGCAAGTTAAAATTTTAAAATATTTTAAAGAATATAGAGAAAATAGCAAACGGCATAATTACGTACCTTATAAACAAGCAAAAGGTAAAATGCAAGTTAAAATTTTAAAATATTTTAAAAAATCTAGAGAAAATAGTAAACGGCATAATTAGGTACCCCATAAACAAGCAAAATGTAAAATGCAAGTTAAAATTTTAAAATATTTTAAAGAATTTAGGAAAAATAGTAAACGGCATAATTAGGTACCCTAAAAACAAGCAAAAGGTAAAATGCAAGTTAAAATTTTAAAATATTTAAAAAAATCTACGTAAAATAATAAACGGCATAATTAGGTACCTTAAAAACAAGCAAAATGAAAAATACAGGTTAAAATTTTAAAATATTTTTAAAAATCTGCGGAAAATAGTAAACGGCATAATTAAGTACCTTAAAAACAAGCAAAATATAAAATGCAAGTTAAAATTTTAAAATATTTTAAAAAATCTACGTAAAATAGTAAACGGCATAATTAGGTACCTTAAAAACAAGCAAAATGTAAAATACAAGTTAAAATTTTAAAATATTTTAAAAAATCTGCGGAAAATAGTAAACGGCATAATTAGGTAACTTAAAAACAAGCAAAATGTAAAATGCAAGTTAAAATTTTTAAATATTTTAAAGAATTTAGGGAAAATAGTAAACGGCATAATTAGGTACCTTAAAAACAAGCAAAATGTAAAATGCAAGTTAAAATTTTAAAATATTTTTAAAACTCTGCGGAAAATAGTAAACGGCATAATTAAGTACCTTAAAAACAAGCAAAATGTAAAATGCAAGTTAAAATTTTAAAATATTTTTAAAAAATCTACGTAAAATAGTAAACGGCATAATTAGGTACCTTAAAAACAAGCAAAAGGTAAAATACAAGTTAAAATTTTAAAATATTTTTAAAAATGTGCGGAAAATAGTAAACGGCATAATTAGGTACCTTAAAAACAAGCAAAATGTAAAATGCAAGTTAAAATTTTAAAATATTTTAAAAAATCTAGGGAAAATAGTAAACGGTATAAAAGGTACCTTAAAAACAAGCAAAAGGTAAAATGCAAGTTTAAATTTTAAAATATTTTAGAAAAATCTACGTAAAATAGTAAACGGCATAATTAGGTACCTTAAAAACAAGCAAAAGGTAAAATACATGTTAAAATTTTAAAATATTTTTAAAAATGTGCGGAAAATAGTAAACGGCATAATTAGGTACCTTAAAAACAAGCAAAATGTAAAATGCAAGTTAAAATTTTAAAATATTTAAAAAAATCTACGTAAAATAGTAAACGGCATACTTAGGTACCTTAAAAACAAGCAAAAGGTAAAATGCAAGTTAAAATTTTAAAATATTTTAAAAAATCTAGAGAAAATAGTAAACGGCATAATTAGGTACCACATAAACAAGCAAAAGGTAAAATGCAAGTTAAAATTTTAAAATATTTTAAAAAATCTAGAGAAAATAGTAAACGGCATAATTAGGTACCCCATAAACAAGCAAAAGGTAAAATGCAGGTTAAAATTTAAAATATTTTAAAAAATCTAGAGAAAATAGTAAACGGCATAATTAGGTACCCCATAAACAAGCAAAAGGTAAAATGCAAGTTAAAATTTTAAAATATTTTAAAGAATCTAGAGAAAATAGTAAACGGCATAATTAGGTACCTTAAAAAATAGCAAAAGGTAAAATGCAAGTTAAAATTTTAAAATATTTTAAAAATCTAGGAAAAATAGTAAACGGCATAATTAGGTACCTTAAAAACAAGCAAAAGGTAAAATGCAAGTTAAAATTTTAAAATATTTTAAAGAATTTGGGAAAATAGTAAACGGCATAATTAGGTACCTTAAAAACAAGCAAAATGTAAAATGCAAGTTAAAATTTTAAAATATTTTAAAGAATTTAGGGAAAATAGTAAACGTCATAATTAGGTACCTTAAAAACAAGCAAAAGTAAAATGCAAGTTAAAATTTTAAATTATTTTAAAGAATTTAGGGAAAATAGTAAACGGCATAATTATGTACCTTAAAAACAAGCAAAATGTAAAATGCAAGTTAAAATTTTAAAATATTTTAAAAAATCTAGGGAAAATAGTAAACGGTATAAAGTAGGGTACTGCCACGTAATCTATAAAAGCAGCAGTATTTTCAAATATTTTTGCAAATCAGATCTAGATCATATTCAGTACACTTGGAGACAGTAGTATTCCCTTGGAAAACAGGAGCAAAATGTAAATGCAAGTTAATTTAAATTTTAAAAATAGGAAAATAGTAAACTCAATTATGCCTTAAAACAAGCAGGATGCTAAAATTTTAATTAAAATCTGGAAAAGCCCCAGGTCTTAGAGATATTTCTCAAATAATTATTTTTGTTTATGTAACTTAAATCGCGTGCTGCTTTTATTGATTACGTTTTTCTTTATCGAGGTGAAGAGGTGAAGTGGCTTTGGGCCGTTGCAAGTACATTTGAGTTTTATTTATTTATTTTTGATTCTTTTTCAAGAATCCCGGCAGTATTCCTGGAGCGTTTCTTTTTCAAGGAACAACCAGGCCAGAGAAAGAAATCGTATGCTTTTCAGGAATAACTGGCCGCCGTATATTTACGTGCTGGCTTGCTAATAATTAGGGGAATTGGCCGCTCTGTGTTAACAGGCAGGCCCTCCCTGGAACACTCCCTGTTTTAATTTAATAATTTTCTTTCTTCCCGGCCGCTTAACAGGCAGGCTGAAATTTTATTTTCTTTATTTCCCGGCCGCTTAACAGCAGGCTGGAGATTTATTTTCTTCCATTCCCGGCCGCGTAACCCGCAGGCTGATGCTTTTATTTCTTTTATTCCCGGCCGCTTAACCAGCAGGCTGGAGATTTATTTTGTTTATTCCCGGCCGCTTAACCAGCAGGCTGGTGTTTTTATTTTATTTTATTCCGGCCGCTTAACAGCAGGCTGATTAATTATTTTCTTTTTAGCCCCGGCCGCTTGGTATTAACCGGCAGGCTGAAGGCTTATTTTCAGAATAGAACAAAGGAAGCTGCGCCATTGCACACAGGAAGTCGGCACCTTTGTTCTCAACAATAAGAATAACCAGGAATAAGTGGGAATTTACGGGAAAAGCTATTTTTAGCACGGATTTTTACCGGAACGGCTGGCGCTGCCATAGCCGAATAAATTATACTAAAAAGGGATATTAGGGATCCATACTTCAGGATTATTTTCCCGGGACGCCCACGGCGACCGGGATAAAAGTGGGAATTTCAGGGAATAACAATTGGGGCATTTTATTCTATTAATAGACCAGATTATATTTTAATTTATAAGGGGATATTATTGAGGGTTATTAAAGCCCGTTTAAATTATTTGTTTTGGGATAAAAAGGGAACCAAATAGGGACTTTAAAATGGTACTTACGGGACGATTATCCCGGAACCGGAACCCAATTAAGAAATTAAGAACATCAGATCGTTGTACCAGAGGCCAGGCAAAAAGAGCCGTGGAACCTCTGCAGAATATGCAGAACCAGGTTGCCTCTCCCGGAACCGCCGGCCGGGACCCAGGTAGCCTTGGTGGAACCGAGCTTCGACGGGGTACTAAGAAAGAGTCCTGTTTCCGACGGAGGAGCTAGCCGGAGGAAACCCAAGGATTCGCAGGCTAAGCTGTGGCGATACACCCTATGACCTAGTAGGAGAAGAGCCATTTATGACCCCACATGCCCAAAAACAACAAATGCGGCAAATGGTGGCAAATAGGGCTGGCATGACTTCCCCTAGGGAAACAGTATCATTTAGGGATAGTGGCCGTGCGATATATCCAGGGAATCACCAGAAAACACCAGAAGTAAACCCCGTAGGAGACAGTACCTTAAAAACAAGCAAAAGGTAAAATGCAAGTTAAAATTTTAAAATATTTTAAAGAATCTAGAGAAAATAGTAAAAGGCATAATTAGGTACCCTATAAACAAGCAAAAGGTAAAATGCAAGTTAAAATTTTAAAATATTTTTAAAAATCTGCGGAAAATAGTAAACGGCATAATTAAGTACCTTAAAAACAAGCAAAATGTAAAATGCAAGTTAAAATTTTAAAATATTTTAAAAAAATCTGCGTATAATAGTAAACGGCATAATTAGGTACCTTAAAAACAAGCAAAATGTAAAATACAAGTTAAAATTTTAAAATATTTTTAAAAATGTGCGGAAAATAGTAAACGGCATAATTAGGTACCTTAAAAACAAGCAAAATGTAAAATGCAAGTTAAAATTTTAAAATATTTTAAAATTAGGGAAAATAGTAAACGGTATAAAATTTAAAAAAACAAAAGGTAAAATGCAAGTTAAAATTTTAAAATATTTTAAAAATCTAGGAAAATAGTAAAAGGATAAAACCCTAAAAAACAAGCAAAAGGAAAAAATGCAAGTTAAAATTTTAAAATATTTTTTAAAAATGTGGGAAAAAGTAAACGGCATAATTAGGTACCTTAAAAACAAGCAAAATGTAAAATGAATTAAAATTTTAAAATATTTTAAAAAATCTACGTAAAATAGTAAACGGCATACTTAGGTACCTTAAAAATAAGCAAAAGGTAAAATGCAAGTTAAAATTTGTAAATATTTTAAAGAATCTAAAGAAAATAGTAAAAGGCATAATTAGGTACCCTATAAACAAGCAAAAGGTAAAATGCAAGTTAAAATTTTAAAATATTTTAAAAAATCTAGAGAAAATAGTAAACGGCATAATTAGGTACCCCATAAACAAGCAAAATGTAAAATGCAAGTTAAAATTTTAAAATATTTTAAAGAATCTAGAGAAAATAGTAAACGGCATAATTAGGTACCTTAAAAAATAGCAAAAGGTAAAATGCAAGTTAAAATTTTAAAATATTTTTAAAAATCTACGTAAAATAGTAAACGGCATAATTAGGTACCTTAAAAACAAGCAAAAGGTAAAATTCAAGTTAAAATTATAAAATATTTTAAAAAATCTGCGGAAAACAGTAAACAACATAATCAGGTACCTTAAAAACAAGCAAAATAGTAAACGGCATAATAAAGTACCTTTAAAACAAACAAAAGGTAAAATGCAGGTTTAAATTTTAAAATATAAATAATGTTGTAAGGGGGTTTATTTCTTTGATCGTTCTCTTTCACTTCACTACCAGTATATTTTCACCTTTTTTTCACTTCACTCCTACTGTCTTCACTTATTTCACTTCACTAGTGCCTTTTTAACACATAATTTAATTTTCTATCACTTTATTTACACATAAACTAAAACAATTTCCAGGTTACGTCTTCCGTTGTTCCCTGTTCCGCATCTCGCACAAAAATGACTCACAATCCTTGCCGGTTTGTAGACTTTTTTTTTTATTCTGACAACCGAGCTGGCAATGAGTCACCCCTTTTGTGTAATTTATTCTTATCAGAAATATTTTCCATTCATTTTCTACAGGCATCCTTGTAAGCCATGGAAATTTAACAGATTACCCCGTTATTTTTTAACGTTATGTATTTTTATTCAATATTATCACAGCTATCTAAAACTAAAAGAGCTATGAAGTAGCAGATCTGGCAACACATCATACTAGGCTTGCAAAACACGTGCGCTTCGTCGGCCTTGTCGGTTTCTTTGAATGCAGTTTGAAAAGTAAACGTAAACGATTGATACGCAAAAAATAATTTGTGTGTTTTAAAAATAAAAATAGCAGCCTATAGTTTTAAATTAAGGACTAATTAAAGTAGTGTAGTATTGCATATTGCATTAGTGAACTAAAAATCGTTGTTTTTTCGTTTATGTGTAACATTGTATGTGTATATTTAATACGCCGCGAAAGTGTTCCGTTCCGGGATGTAAAACAAATTACGACAGCGTTATTAAAACAGAGGGACATCAAACAACATTTATTTTTCCTAAAGACGATGAACATAAAAAGGTCTGGTTGCGTGCTATTCACAGAAAACATTTTTCGCTGACTAATTCTGTGGTGTGTTGAAACTATTTGATAATAGTGACATTTTGAGAACTAAAACATATATAGATAAAAGTGAAAAATTCCGGAGTTTCCTTTGACGTGCCCTAAATTATAGCATGGTGCAATACCAAGGCTTTATAAGAACCAACCGAAATGTTTATCAAATCCTAAAAGTGCCCCAAAAAGAAACCCTGAAGAAAGAAGGAAAGTCCTCGTAGAAACTTACGAACAAGAACATGGGATTGAAAGCTTTCTTCAAAACGACCTTATTACTGATTTTAGTAGTTTTAAAGCGGAAATTGACAAAAAAATAAACCTAAAAAATTGAGATATGCAGTGTTTGACTCTTGTGTCAAAAATATATAGTTGTATATCGATCATTGCTTGTGTTTATATATATTTACTTAACCAAAATTTATTAACATCCCTAACTATTGCAAGCCTTCTAAGTGGACATTTTTATATTTCCTTTGAAGACTAGTGTAAGTGCGGTACAGAAATAAAGAAACTATATCAAAAAGTTGCCCTTATTTTAAGCAATATTTTTTAAGTAATTATACCAAAAATATAAACAGTTCCGTTTGATTACAAACTCAGTTAAATACTTTTTCGAACTTGCCTAGAAAAGATGTAAAAAAAGAAAGCTTTCCACTGACGGGATAAGTGTATTAAAGAAACTTTTAATATAATAACTATATTTACGAACAAGGTTACCAAATATATTTATAAATAATAAGTTTAATTTGACTTTGATAAGTGTGTAAATGTGCAACAAAAACAATATTAGCTCCAAGCAATATCGTCAGGACTATATTAAGAAAATCATATAAATATCGGTAAGTTCACCAAAAAATATCATTATATATATTCTAAAAGTTATTTACATGTTTTAAGGTAGTGTAAAACCCGAACAATGAACCCAGTTTTGCTTTTTTAAACTTGTCTTCCTTATTAAGTACAGATTATATTTTTTAATAATATTATATTAGATATGTTGTTTTTTCGGTATTTTAATTATCACAAAAATGACTGATTAATACATTTTTAGCTAAGTTTTAAAAGTTACATTAATTTATTTGCAAAAAACAGTTAAACAGTATAAGAATAAAGCCTTAAAAATTAATATTTTTAAATGTCTAGCAATAATTTGAAAAAATAATAATAGGTTTCGAATATTCTAATATGGCCTAGGTTTTCCGGACACATTAGTGTTTTAGGCCATATATATAGTATTTAAAATTATGTTTATTTTTAAAATAATACCTGTATTTTGTTTAAAATTTCATAAAAAATGTTTGTTTAGCGCAATCTGCTTAGAACTCATTAAATTAAACCAGCCCAGGGCGCAGTGTTGTTTGCAACGTTGCCTTTCTTGCTTCATGGCTCTTTTGTTATAGAAGGCTGTGATATTATAATTTCTAAAGTGTGGTTGCCAAAATGTGTACAATTTCTTGGTATTCAGGTTGATATAAAAACAATGAAGAACTAAAATTCGTAGCCAACAGGATGAATATACAAAGTTAATAGGATATACATATTGGTACAATGTTTTTAAAACTTTTTGTCGTTTCCTGATAATGACTCACCTCTTCTGTGTAATTTGAATTGACTAGTAATATATTCCATTTACGTAGTATAAGCATCCTGGTAGGCTATGAAAATTTAACAGTTTATCCCGTGTATAATATGACTTAACATTGTTAGTTTTTGACCTTGTTTTTTATTTTAGAGGTTATAATTCTGACGCATGGTTGCCAAAATGTGTACAAATTTTTGCTATTTAAAATAATATAAAAACCAACAGAAAAGTACAATTTCGTAGCCTACCAGGATTGCTATAGTAAGTAATGGGTGCAATGTTTTTCAAGACGACCTTACACTTGCGGCGCCCGCGAATGTCGTGAAACGTGATTGTGGATAGTTTAGCGCCTAGGCGTTCGCGCTTCGCGGCATTTTCAATTCATTGTCAGTTTTTTGTCTTGCGACAAGAGGAAGTAATGAATGCAACCGTGAGGATTGCGATAATATTTTTACACAGAGATTCGGCGCAAATCTCGGCCAAAGTTAGCTGGTATAATAGTGGCTCCACAATCGCCCGCGAATCGCGGCTGCAAACTTTAGACGAGATTTGCGTCAGATCTCTACTTGAAGAAATATGGCTCTCTACACCCGTAATGTTTGCGGTTATATTTACTTTTCCTTTGCCGTAAAATCAAAAACCGAAATCGTATGGAGAACGCCGCGAAACGTGAACGTAAAGCCGCGAAACCATCGACACTTACGTTTCACACTTTTTGCTGGCCTTTGCGCTTCGAGTATAAAGACGTCTTTAGAGGAAACCTTGCCGCTTGGACTTGCTAACAAGCGTGCGAGTTTAAAAGACGGCGAGTATGAATGGTTTCGCGGCCTTCATTCGTGCAAAGATCAGCCAAAGTTCACAGCCGCGATTCGCGGGCTTGTGTAGAGCCGGTTGAAGGTTACAACTTATTTAGCATGGTTGCCAGAATGTTTACAATTTCTTGCCATTTTGGTTAATATAAACACTAACTGAAAAGTAAAATTCCGTAATCTACCAGGAGCCTTAACTAAGTGAATGGAATATACATTTTGGCACATAAACCTTAAATAATATTATATAATAGACAAGGAGCCAAGTAGGATAATTACGAGAAATTAAAAAATATTATATAATAGACTAGGAGGCAAGTGGGAAAATCACGAAAACCGAAATAATATTATATAATAGACTAGGGGTCGAGTGGAAAAATTACGAAAACTTAAATAATATTAGACTAGGAGCCGAGTGGGAAAATTACGAAAACCTAAATAACATTATATAATAGACTAGGAGCCGAGTGGGAAAATTACGAAAACTTAAATAATATTATATAATAGACTAGAAGCCGAGTGGGAAAATTACGAAAACCTAAATAACATTATATAATAGACTAGGAGCCGAGTGGGAAAATTACGAAAACCTAAATAATAACTTATAATAGACTAGGAGCCGAGTGGGAAAATTACGAAAACCTAAATAATAACAAATAATAGACTAGGAGCCGAGTGGAAAAATTACGAAAACCGAAAATATTATATAATAGACTAGCACCCGAGTGCGAAAATTACGAAAACCTTAATAATATTATATAATTGACTAGGAGCCGAATGTGAAAGTTACTAAAACCCAAATAATATTATATAATAGACCAGGAACCGAATGTGTAAATTACGAAATCTTAAATAATATTATATAGGTAATGGACTAGGAACCGAGTGGAAAAATTACGAAAACATAAATAATATTATATAATAGACTAGAAGCAGAGTGGTAAAATTACGAAAACCCAAGAATAATATATAATAGACTAGGAGCCGAGTGGGAAAATTACGAAAAACCTAAATAATATTATATAATAGACTAGGAGCCGAATGAGAAAAATACGAAAACCTAAATAATATTATATAATAGTCTAGGAGCCGAGTGGAAAAATTTTGCTACTTATAATAGGCACCATAAAGCTGGATTTAGTTCTTGACCTACCGTCAGCGCTGACATGGGTCGAACGTAGCTACATCATTAAAAATGTATGCTATACTGGCGTAGCAGTCTATCAGCTTTGCACTATAGATGATCATAAATTACCATTGATATAACTACGTTCGACCGATATTAGCGCTGATCATCGGTCGGTTACTAAATTCAGCCCAAGACTCTTCAAATACCATACTAAATAAAAGGTTTGTTTTAAGCGGAATTTCATCTATTTTCTGTGGCACATGGTGGATAAGCGAAAAACTAAACTTTCCGATTTGGTGCCTGGTATTTTGGTCAAAAATTAAACGGCACTACAAATGTAGTATGGATGTTAGAGAGGTAAAAGAGCACCATCTCTTATGGCTGTTTTGCTCAAAAAGTGGCCTCAGAATTCAATAGGAGGCGCTGGTGTAGCTAAGCGATCCAATAACCTTGACCGCAAGATACAAAGGGATGTTTAAAATAATGAGGTTATTGGTTTGGAGCGATTCTTGGGAATACTAGCGTCATTTTAATTTAGTGCGATTTGAGGCAGTGCAGCCAGATCGTGGAAAAAAAGTACTCCCTCCACGCAACACGCTAGCGACGCACACAATGTGATCGGGACACCGAAAGGGGCCGAGCGATGCCGAAGTCTCCCTCCAGATTATAGATAAGTATTCTCCTTCCACGCGACGCGGAGGGGTAACTCACACAATTTGCCTACGTCCGTTGTAGGAGAAACCTTATCCTTAATCTGGGGGGAGACTTCGGCATCGCTCGGCTCCTTTCAGTGTCCCACAATGTGGCTGCACTGGTTTGAGGAGCATTTTTGTAAAACAGAGATGGTGATCATGGTCTTTAGAATCCATGAAATGTAGTGAGGTATTAAGAAAATACTTCGAGCATATACCTACCTAGAGGGAGCCTGTCCGCTCGAATGTGCGAACAACGTGCGTGAGAGAAAAAGCTCTATAAGTCTAGTACCTTTTTCGGTCCAAGCGAGAGCGAGAAAGAAAGGTAGTGGTCTTAAAAAATGTTTTTTTTCACGCGTGGCTGAGGACTTTAGGTAGGTTTAATCTTTTTGGGAAAAAAAAATGCTTAAAAACTTAGGCCGTACAAAAATTATTATTCTAGGACATACAGACAAATTTTCGTTTTTCGAAAATTTTCATTGATGTAAAAATTATAGGAAACTGAACAGCATGCTCTAAATTACTTTTAAATATTTATTTTAAAGTAATATTTTACCATGTCGTAGGCAGTTATTGCTTAAAGGAGGTAACCAACCCTGAAAGAACCCTTTATTTAGAACCCTATTTTAAACAAATCATTCATAAATGTACCTCACCGATTTCAGTGGATGACTTATGGGGTCCTCATGTGCAGAAAAGCGGAACGAAACTCAAATTTATTAATTTCCTTTGTTTAGTCAGCTGACCTTGTCAAAATTTAAATAAAGCGCAGTGGCGACCCGATTAATGTGATAAAGTTAACGATGACTCAGGCTTATTTGTCGGGTAAATATATATATATATATATATATATATATATATATATATATATATATATATATATATATATATATATATATATATATATATATATATATATATATATATATATATATATATATATATATATATATATATATATATATATATATATATATATATATTATATATATATATATATATATATATATATATATATATATATATATATATATATATATATATATATATATATATATATATATATATATATATATATATATATATATATATATATGTATGTATTTGGTAAGCTGTTAAAATAATATTAAGTAAACCCTGATGATTCAGCCTGACTCATCGGCCACATAGACATGACTAGTTTGCAGTAATAACTCCATAAAACAATGATTAATACAAACGCCTAAATTACCTTAAAATTAGAAGTCTTAATACATTTCTTCTCAAGTAATTTTTTCCACCCCTTCTGGTAATTTCCTTTTTTTAAATATTAAGATAATTTTCCTTTATACTTAAAATAAGTCTGAAGTCCACTCAGCAAAGCCGAAATGGATTTTCCATACTTGATACTTGCCAGCATGATCGAAGGTATGTTGTTACTGCTGAGATAAATTTTTGAAAACATGATTTGTGTAAAATTTGTAGGCATTATCGGTTATTATTTTGTATTGCACACTGTCAGGAAATTCCTTTGTAAAATTGTGTTCTAATTATTGGTATATATTAAGATATATTGTAAATCAAGACACAATACTCTAATCGTCTGTGTTACGTGCCTTTAACAAACAATAATGTAGCCGACGAGCAAATCTCACTCGTCGGTTTCTTAATACTTTTTACGAATGCACGGATTGTCGGTTACTTATAATAATGCCTCCTGGACCGCGCGCAGGAAGTGTGAGTCTGAACCGTACCTGCCACAATCCTCCGTGTTAATCACAAAATACGAAAGGAAAAAAGAAATGTCAAGTTCGTGTATTTCGTTGGCCGCAGTGTGGAAATGTGGCAACGTAAGATCTCGGTTGGGCCGATAATCGCATCCTATTTTATCGACAGGGTTTTGTGATTCAATATGGCTGCCCTTTGTTTACTTTTTAAAGTTATCATTTTATTTACATTTTCTAATATTTTATTAAACAAGTAATCTGAACTGCTGGAAGAAAATTATTTAAAATTTTTGTTTAATATTGAATAAAAGAAAAAAATGTGTTGTTTTTTTAGTAAGGGTGAACATAGGTTATTAGTGTTTGTCTTTAAAGGAAAAGTGCAGTTAAATTTCAGATTACCCGCAAATAAAAAGATATTAGAAAATGTATAATTAGGGTGATTTTTAGTTAATAAAAATACATATTTTAAAAAAGCAAGAGTATTTTATTTATCTGGAAAAAAAAATTAAATACAATATACAATAAAACTACACTACATAAAAGTTTACACTGCAAAATAAAAATTTAAAATAATTTAATATCTTTAATTAACAACATTTATAATATATTCAAAAAAAGTTATTTCCAGTCAAGATGCCAAACCACGACCTATTATGTATTCGTAAGGAATCTAAAAAAATGTTTATTAATCTTCATTTAATAAGTTACCAAATTTACACTCTGTACTTGAATATGAAAAAATATATATTATTAATCTTGTTTTGAGCAATCAGTCAAACTGCATCAGGCCCTATAATTTAAACATAGCAGGATCTTTTTTTAAAATTTAAAGTAAACTTCTTGTTCTACTAAATATTTCAAAAAGGGGGAGGCGGCAAATCGTTTTAATTTATTAAATTTAATAAAATAATATAAGTTAAACATATATTAATTTTTCAAGATTATTTAATGTAATCCAAAAAAGCATATGCCACTCATTAAAATAATATTTTAAATTGATACACATGTGTGAAACCTCCATATAACGAAGGATACACAATTTTTAATAGGCTAGATAATATGTCATTTGAAATAGTAATATTTTATAATGCACAATATTTTGCCAAATAAAAATAATTATTGGTCAGTTTTACCATTTAGATAAAAAAAATATATGACAATTAAGCAAACTCTTACACAGATATATGAAATGAGAAACAGAGCTGAAATTCTGTAAAAATAAAAGGAAAGAGAATGTCAAAATAGGATCACATGTTCTTGTTGCCTCTAAAGGTAACTCATAAGTTTGTCACTGTTTCGAAAGAGATAGAGAAAAGGAATGTCAAAAAATTTGCTTACAGAATCGGGCCTCTGGTAAGCATGTTTCAGTAACCACCATATAACAAAGAATTACACAATATTTTATAGGCTGGGTAATATGCATTTTGTCATAGTATTTATATAAATGAAAAAATTTTCTGCCAGATATCAAAGAAACTATTAAACAATTTCACTATTTACATAACTGGAAAATATACAAAAAAAATGAAAAATACTTACAGATATATGAAATTAGAAATATACAGCCCAAAAGTGTTATGATAAACAGTGCTTTACCTAGAAGAAAAATAGATATTAAAAATAAGTACCTATATGCACTAGTAATATGCCTAAATAAAGTCTAAAATTTAGCAAAATATACAATGAACATTTAATCACTTATCGTGATCTTATATTTATACAAGAGTTAAAGCCTTAATACATTTTGAATAATTTGCAACCAACTCTTTCATAAGAACAATGTGAACAATATATTCTCTGTCGTTCACCATATTTTTAAGGAGATGCTTTAGGCATAACATTTTAAACTACTTAAATTAAATCTGTCAAACCTCACATTGTCTTGAAGAGTGAAGAGGGTTGTAATTTTTGGCATTTAGATATAGGGTTACCATTAAAAAAGTACATAATTAATCCCACTTTACCTACTTAAATCATGAAAAAAAGGCCTTTCATTTTTACAAACACTCGCAATAACAAGTTAAAATTATGAATATTAGTTGGATAATTTGTTAACTTTATTTTAAATTTTAAAATTTGCAAAGCATTAAAACGACCAAGACATGCTTACTATCCTCGAAGCTACCTACTAACATTTCACCGTCACCTTAACTTATACAATAACACTTCTACATTTAGACCTATTAAACAATTTCAAGCACTTTTAAAAACCATATTATATGATACTTTGCAAACAGAATATGCAGTCTGCGGAGGTATCCAAAAGTTTTTCAAGCATGGATAAAAAAACTTACCAGATTAATAAAGAAATAAAAAAAGATAAAGCCTTTGTTTCTGTAGATAAGGGTAAGAAAAAATATTACTTTACGATTTTAAACAAACTGCTCGAACAGTTGCATTTTTTCCTAGAATTTGTCCTGAAAAAATAGCGTGGAGAAAAGTTTATTCATCAACATTTATTAATTATACCGCGTAAAAAGTGTTAAGATTTATAAAGCGAATTACAAATTATAATACTAAAAATTTAGACAAAAATGAAAATTTTCAGTTTAAATCAAGTTTCTAATCAACCACATGCGAACTATCAATAATGAAATAATACTAGTGCGCATACGCAATGGCCGGAATAAATATTTTCATTTTTAGAAAATAAGAATTAATGGTTGTTTGTATATACAAAACCTGAAATTATATACTGTTATGGGCCTACATAAACATATTTAAAAAATACTAATTTTAGAATGAGCTATTTACATTTTAAATTAAAAATATAAATTTCCGTAATTCAATTTTCGCGCCCAACCGAGATCTTATGTTGCCAAATGTTGTCTGTGGCCAATTTTGCTATTTCACTGGCACACCCTGGTGTTAATGTGGTAGCCAACTAGCTTAATTAGCCGTTTAATCAACAGCCTAGCTAGTGATGGGCATAATTTGATTATTTTAAAAATCTGGATTATTGAAATTATGAATGATTTCAATAATCGGATTAATTGATAATCTGAATTATATAATTATTTTATTTTTTTAATCGTTTGAATTTTAAATTCTTGATTTCTGAATGAATATATAACTCGATTCCGAGGTAACTAAACACAAACACTAAATATTATAGGTTTGTCAAAGTCCGGGATCCCCTAATAATTTGTCAACGGGGATCCCGACTTTTTGACACTGTATAATATATTATAATTATTATTATTTTTAGTAAGTAAATTTTCCATTTGCTATAATTTTTTATGGTAACTTTTTACTTACCGGTTTCACGGCCGATTTTATTGAAATTTTGTATACCGGGGATATTTGGGGCGCTGATTACAAATCTTGTTATCTAAATTTTTTCGTACTCTGCTAGTTTTTAAGTTATAACGCCCCACTTAAACCTAACCAGCAAAACTTTCCTAAAATTCCTCCTTCTAAAACTGATTACACCCAAAATAGAAGATTTTATCGAAATACACTTTATTATTTTATAAGATAAATTTAATTTCACCTTCATTTAACAAATATTTTTAATAAAAAAATAAGTAAAAAAATTTTAATTTTTTTATAATTAAGTTGTCGTCTCTATTTACATAAATATATACTTTACTATTAAAATATTAAATCTTTATTCGTTATTACATGCTATTTTTTTTCGCGACTTGTAATCAATTCTGTGGAATCAGGTTATTTTTCGTAATTCAAATTAAATCTGAAAATTCGCATGATAGCGATTATTTTAATAATCGTAATCACCTCTGTGGAATCAGGTTATTTTTCGTAATTCAAATTAAATCTGAATAATCGCATGATAGCGATTATTTTAATAATCGGATTATCGATTATTTTTAATTCGAATTATCCCATCACCAGTTCTTGCAGCTCTCTTTACTAAACAGCGCCGTTCAACTAGCTGCCTGAATATAATATTTAGCCGTAAGGTTTGTTACAACATTTAATAAACTGGCTGGCTAATGCTTAGGCCAATCGTACCATAGGGTGACGATGTGACAGAAATAAAAAACATGAAATATCTTACATAAGAAATTCTTTATTAAATATACTTAAAAT
The DNA here is from genome assembly GCA_019359885.1 of Listronotus oregonensis. Lineage (NCBI taxonomy): Eukaryota > Metazoa > Arthropoda > Insecta > Coleoptera > Curculionidae > Listronotus > Listronotus oregonensis. The sequence goes on along the minus strand of JAHBCN010003073.1, from coordinate 85,907 downwards.
GTTACATATTACTGTTCTTTGGAAATCATGAGATCAGATATGGTTAGTTGTGGTTAGTTTTGTTCAACAAGTTTTCGATAGAAATTCGCTTTAAAAATTAAATTGCTAGAGTCACTTACAGCTAAATTCACATTATTATTGTCACTATACACTCTTCCATTGTACTATTTTTCATTAAACTTTGGAAAACACCATCAGATTTGTTGTTTGTCGACGACATATTGACAGTTTGGAGAGTTTCGGCGCTAGGTGGCAGAAAGTGAAACTAAATTGAAATGAACAGGCTAGGCAAGTGATGAAACGTCATCGATCCAAGTCATTCGCCTAGCGGTTTGATCAAATGGCTGAATATTATTAGTTCACCCTTATATGACAAAAAAAGATTCAACTATGAGAATTTTAGCATTTTTAGCAATTGGACGATCACTTCTAGATTATTTTTTTAATCTTGTATCTTAGCATCTGCCTTGTGTTATATTTGTCCAGAAACATGTTGTGTATTTATACTGCAATAATTATTTACAAGTAAGTTTAACAAAAATAAACAAGTACTTCTTTATAAACTGCGTAATTTTGAAGAAAAAGATAATTAACATTTGTGGTAAAAATATTTGAATCCAATACTTATTAATTTCTCTGTATAAAAATATTATTATTTTTAAAGTTGTAAATGTGAAAGTTGGTAATAAGACTTCTGATTACCCAAACAAATAGAAGACGCTAGCTAAGAAAAATTTTTAGAACCTTTTCATTCCCCAAGGTGTAGAATGGGGGTTAAAATTTTGTATGGTACATCGCCATTTCGCTATTGTTTACAAGAGAAAATGATCTGCTTAAACATTTTTAAACTTACATCCCTTGGTGGGTTAAAATGAGGATGAAACTTTGTATCAAAAAATTGTCATTTTTAATGTTGCAAATATGGGAGTTTGAGTTTGTATTTAGGCTTCTGATAGGCAACAAAATAAAAGACGTTGGCTAAGAGAGGATTTTAGGAATATTTCCCTCTAAAGGGGTAAAATAAGGGGTGAAAGTTTGCATCGAACTACGTCATTTCTAAAATTATTTAGGAAGTCTAAAAATTGGTAGGTGGGCTATTACGATAAAAATGATCTGTTTTAAAATTTTTGGAATTACAACTTTTGGGGAGGGGGAAGGGTTAAAATGGGAATACAAGTTTGCATAAAAATATGGTATTTTTCGTCACAAAGGGCTGACCTCACGTATTCACAAGACCCGATCGACAGAAGCGAACAAGGCTAAGTTCCCCTTGGGAGGATGAATCAATATGAGAATGATATGTATTAAAAATTGTAATTTCTGAAGCTGTAAATACAGCAGATAGTAATTAGGCTTCTGATTACCCAGAAAAATAGTAGACCTTAGCTGAGAAAGGATTTTGGGTCGGGGTAAAAGTTTCCATAAAACTTCGTCATTAAAGTATAAAAATTGGTATATAGACTATTGATTAGGACTAAAATGATTTGTTTAATATCTTTGGTTGGTTTGGTTGATAATTAGGCTTATAATTACCCAGGAAAATAGAAGATGTTAGCTAAAAAGTGTTTTAGGAAATTCCTTCTCTTAACAGGTAGCATGGGGGGTAAAAGTTTGTGTGAAAGGAACTTCTTCACTTCTGAGCTTGACAATATAAAAACTCGCATGTAGGCTATTGATTACGATTCAAAATGATCTGTTTTAAAAATTTTGAAATTACAACCTTGGGAGGGAGGGGTTAAAATGGGGATGAAAGTTTGTTTAGAAATATGATATCTTCGTCTCAAAAGCTAACCTCATGTATTTACAAAGCCTGATCCACAGAGGCGACCATCATCTACATCTCGGATGAAAGCGGAATATTGAAACACTTCTGATTTTCATTTGTTTATTTAAAACATAAAATTTTACAATCTGTTTATTTTAGTTTGACAAAAACAAATTAGGAAAAAAATGTATTGCATTGTTTCCAGAAGTCGGTAATTAGATTACTTACGAGGTGTTTTTCTCAAACGATAATGAGCAGTTTTTGGAGCTTCAACCTGTTTTTTTTTGTGAAATGTATATTTTATTTTGGGATAATTGCGATGGATTTTAACAGTATAATTAACCTTTACATTTATTATATAGCATATTTATTTGACATAAAAACCAATTTATCTTCAATCGGAATACAGGAACGCAATGGTTTTTTTTGCTCTGAATGAAATAAATTAACGAAGCTAAAAAACTAATATTGGAATTCGGCAACCCTTATGTCTTCACACGACTTTAAAGGGTCAGACATAAACTTTAAATCGTAATAACGCCAAAAGGTACACTCATGCATAGCAACCCACACAAGTTTTTTTTTCGATTTTAGCAAATCTGCAATTCTAGGTTGGCGAGACTGTACAAATACACAAAATATCTTTCAAGGTAGTCAAAATTAATTATGCAAAAATATAAATCGGCAACAAGTTAAAAACACAAAAATTAAATTGAAAGAATCAACAAATGACATAAACATTGTCAATGTTTGTACTGTTGCCACTATAAATCCTAATTATTTCCAAAAATTCCTATACGAGTCGCTGCACATGGGTGTAGCATTGTTATTACACAGGCGCTTTGGGAATTCAGTATTCGATATATTATTATGCTCGTGAATTAAATTTCGCAAAAGTTCTGTGGAAAACGACCATGTTTTACTGGGAATGGCATTCGCCGAAATTCATCATATTTGCAGTTAGCAGCTTTCCTGTGTTCTTTTTATACCTCGATGTTTCCGGTCCCAGTCAGTGGACGAACCTCAAAAAGCCATCGGAGGGGGGGCATGTTTGCAAAATAATTCCCTAGTGTATACATGGTTACGGCGTGGCGTTTAAAAGTCAAGTTTGCAATTAAATGATAAAAAGGTATAAAAAAAATATACCAGGTTTTTAAACGGTGTTTACAAAATGTTTTTGTGTGCCAATTTAGCATAAAAATCAAGTATTATGTGTAGAAAGAAGAAGAAATAGTATAATTGAGGTTAATTTGATTTTCAACTTTGATAATTAATATTTCGAAAAAAAAAACGTTGCCGAAAAAAAATGTTTTCAGAGACATGATCAGCGCCCCAAAAAACCCTCGTATATCAAATTTGGTCAAAATCGGAGTGGCGGCAACTTTCCAGACAATTAGCCCATTTTCTCTTATTTGAACAAAACTGGAACCAACCAGAAAACAAAATATTAATGCTGGAAACTCAATAACTCACGCGATCAATCAAGATCGCGACCGTCCTTGAATGACCGCTTCGTGAAATAAAACAGAATCTTAGTTGCTGGGTTGAATTCAAAATTAACTTCCGGTAACGCTTGGTATACATCCTGCTGTTAAAAATCGCATCAACACAATCGAATTATTAATTGATAGACAGAGAAAAAACTACGCCCTACAAAAATTGTGTCTTAAACGATACGAATTCTGAATGCAGCCCATAAACTAAAGACGTGTATTGTGATGCAGCCCCAAGGGTAATAAACCTAACAAGGAGTGCTCGATCCCATTTAAGCCCATATAAACCAATTTAAATGTCAATTCGGTATTTGTGACGTAATCTGTTTGCCTGTTTGTTTTGTTTACAAGTAATATAAAGTCTTAATTTTTTAAAAATATTATACATTACAGTTCTAATAGTAAGTACATATCCAAAATAGTTTTTAAAAGTTGAATATTTAACAAAAATTAATAAAATAAATCTGCCTTCTGGGCAAAATGGGCAAACGGGTGACGTCCAAACATAACCTATATCTGCGGACAAATAGTAAAAATCGAGCACTCCTTGTTAAGTTTACTACCCTTGATGCAGCCCTAGACTAACAAAAAATCTTCAAGGTTCTCTAGCCTCATTTGCGCACATAGGTCTGTTTGTTATCCAGCAATAGAGTACTCTATTTTACACTGGTGTAAACTAGTTTTCACTTAATTACTTTAACTGTCGAAGTTAGTGAAATTAGTTGCATTTTTACTAAAAGACTACAAAGTTGTTTGTTTATAAACATAAACATAAAGCTATTTTTAATTTCTGAAATAAGTATGTCTCCTACCACGGTCTTACCCGGGCGTTCTATTAATCTAACCCTGTTGTTATGGGCTAGTGGGGTAATTATTGTATCTTCCGGTACCAAGTCCAGGGGGTTGTCACCCTTGCTGTAACTTCGTACCCGGGTGATAATTCCGGCTAGCTCCTTCGCACTCGAGACTCGCGCCCTTAGACCGTTGGAGGTGTTTGACTCCTTCTCCACTGACCACACCCGGGCCGGCGTCTCCGGATATGGCAGTGGCACCAGATCCACTTAATATATGTTGTCGGTCCTCTAAATGTTGATGTCGCTGGTGGCGGTTGTTCTTTGGCGGTGTTCCAAGCATTTCTAAATTCTCCAGGTCAATATCTTTTAAGGCCAAGCCAGGCCGGCTATAAAATTCAGTGGGGTTCTTGATAATACCTTTTAGTTCCTTTCCTGTGAAATTGAAGCGTGACCGACCACGGCCACGGCTTCTGTCGATTAGTCCTTGGCAGCAAACTTGGTAAAACTCTTCTTCTGGTTCCCCTTGACTGCCCTTAAATCCTAGAGGGTGGCCGACCACGGCCACGGCCTCCATTGGTGATCACTTCTTCAGCACCCCCAGGTGCTATACTCATAGGGCCAACCTGGGCCCGCTGTAAATCTTCCTCTCCTCACTGAACTACACCTTCCTGTGTAATTTGCCCGACGGCCGCCCACGGCCCCGGGACTTATCACTTCTATTTCTGCACCACCTGTCTTTTCCAACGAGGGCCATCCATGGCACCTCTATGAAAGTCCTTTAAAAGCTTAGTCGCATCTATCCCTGGATTCTACGTCGGGTTGCGTGGGGGCCAGTCGCGAAGACGTGTCTCAACCGGACCTCCACATCCACGTCTGGGGCAAAATCCCAAAGGGTCGCACGCGGGCTCTTTGTTGGGACCGGTACAAGGTCTTCTAAATACTTTCTTCTTCCTTCTGTAAAGATGGGAACGACGGCCGACCGCGGCGGACGTTCCTACACTACCTAGAGCACTAAACTTTACGGCGCCTGAGTCACCTGGAGAGGCAAGGTTTTAGCTTTCTCAGGTTGGGAATCACGGCCGCCCACCCGTGATTCCCAACCTGAGAAAGCTAAAACTCCTGGGGAAACCAAGGGCCAGAGTCACCTGTCGATACAAAGTGTCAGCAGCCCAATTTCAATTCCTGAAAATAAGCCAGAAGTTTACGATTTCTTTATCTCTGGGCGCCGAGGAGGCTTTCTAACCAGCGCAAGCACTAAAAAAGCTCCAAAACAAATATAAAACTCAAATGTAAACAAAATATCGATAAACAAGAAACGGTATACTATAAATCCAGCAAAGATTCCCAGAGCTGGCTGTCTAAACAAAATACTTATTAAAACCTGGGAGGGCCAAAATCAGTTTTTCAGTTGTCGACAGCTCCGATATCCAGAGGATGTGACCTCTTCAATCATCGACTGCCTGATATGGGAATCGACGGGTCTTCATCGAGGTAAAATGGACGGGCTATTTACGCCGCTTTTAATTTATTTGGGTCTCTAAACCCTTATTTTTCCTTCCGACCAGCTCTTGGGTCAGAAAACATGATTCTTTTATCTTTTACCCGATGAAGCTATGTTGTTCCTTGTGCTGTTGATTCCCGGGCCGGCAGTGCCGGGAAGTGCAGCGGAATTTGGGCGTTGGTAGCCCTTGGTGTTCCAAAAGAAAAGAGATGAGAGTTAAAGTCAACGGAGTTGATTATGGAATTTACGCCCGCTGTTATTTTCCTTTATTCCCGATTTATCCCGGTCGCCGTTGTAGGCTCCCGGGGATAACTCACGGAGTGGTTCCTTAGTGCTTCCTTAAGGTGAAGTACCTAGACTGGGCTATGGCAGTCCCAGCCATCCCGTTAAATAAGCGTTGAAGGGAATTTATCCAGAAAATTCCCTATTATTCCCGGTTTAGTCTCTGATGCCGAGGAATGCTAGTCCCTGGATTTTCACCAGCTACCTCCTTACTCCTTTTCCTCTTCTTAAAGCTTAGATTGATCCCTGGCACTATCCGTTATCATTGAATAAAGTAATAATTTAAAACGCGATAAACAAAATATCAAAGTTTCCCTGAATACGAATGAAACCTGAATATTCCCCTTAAATTTAAATCCCAATTAATTTTCCCCCGAATTCTATTTTTAGTACGTACAGTTCCATCTTCTTATTCCCTTTTTTGTGAGGAACAAAGGCGCCAGCCTCCCGTGTGCAATGGGGCAGCTTCCTTTGTTCTAATCTGGAATAAAATTCATCAGCCTGCCGTTTAATACCAGGCGGCCGGAAATAAAATAAATAAAATGTTTATTATCCCAGGGGGCCTGCCTGTCGATACAAGGCGGCCAAAATCCTTCCTGGAATAAGTGTTAATTTTGTAGGCCAGCCTGTGGATACAAGGCGGCCGAATCTTTCCCTAAATTAGAAACCTTTACGTTTTCTTTTCTTTCCCGATATTCCTTAAAAAAGAAACCCCACGGGTTGATTAATGTTTATTCTTAAAAGAATATATCTTCTTGAAAAAGAATATAAAATAAATAAAACTGCAAAATTAAATTTTCTTTGCCCCAAATTCACATTTGGCCGCTCACCTCGATAAAGAAAAGAAGCGTAATCGTATAAAAAGTAGCGACTTAAACAAGAATAAATAAAATACAAAAATCAAACAAATCATTAAACTTCCCTTATTTAAAATAACATTACTTAAAAACCCGAATTTCACAAACGTATTTAAACTCCCATCTCATTTCAATTCACTGTTTCACCAGCCTATTTATCAGGCGATATCTATTTTTGGATGCGGCGCCTACCGAGGGCCAGCATCGACTGCCTTGACTTCGAAAAGTCGCTGTCTCCATCGGTCCCGTCGAACCGGGGATTTCGTTCTCTATTCGGTTTCTCTACGACGTGTGGGGTCAGCATTGGCTCTTCTTGTCGGAGACTCAGAGGATAATCACCCTCACTGAGCCTCCGAGGTCTTCCTTGTGCACCGACTAGCTCAAATTGCGGAAGCTGGACTCCTGCACCCCGAAACCGATAAAGTCTTTGGACTTCCTCGCTATTCATACCCAGGCCGGCTTCACCGGGCATGGTAGCGGCACCTAGTCCCTTTTGTTGATGTCTATTTCCTTCCACCTTCCTCTTGCCACCTAGGCCTGCTGTTCTAAACACTATTATTGGGCGCCTTCTTCATAGAGCACCTCCAGGTGCTCTAAATCTCCAGGCCAGCCTCGGCCAAGGGTAAATCCCGAAGAAACGTCCTATTCACTCCTTCCCTTAACCCTGGGAACCGAAAGAACCGACGGCCGACCCTGGCCTCGGTATTCCCTGGACGTCTTCTCCGTAGCGCACCCCCAGGTGCCTTAATTCTTCAGGCCGGGCTGGGCCAAGTCCAAATCTTGATGGTACGTGTTCTTACTCTCCTCCTATCCTCTTTTAAACAAAATAAACTGCCGGCCGTCCACGGCCTCGGTGGTAATTGGGCAGCTTCTCCGTAGCGTTGCTCCACGTGCTCTAGCTCTTCAGGCCAGCATTGGCCGATGTTGTAATTCAGTAGGAAGCCTCCCTAGAGCTTCTGCTACGCCTATAGACTAATTAAGATGATGGCCGTCCACGGCCTTAGGCTTCCTACCTCCAAGAGGCTCTTCAGCACCTCCAGGTGCTGTCACTCTTCCGGCCGACCTCGGCCCACTCTCCAACCTTCCGCAAAGGTTCCTTTGTGTCTTCCGACACCCTTTCCAATTAAAATTACCGACGGCCGACCACGGCCTCGGTCTCTCCTTCCACCTTCTCTCTTCCAGCACTTCCAAGTGCTACCACTCCCCAGGCCAACCTTGGCCTGCTACCAATCCTTGGTAGGTCCCTTCTTCTTCCCTCTGGGCTCTCTCCCGAAGCTTCTCTAACCACGGCCCTCCACGGCCTTCCTCCAAAACCAACCTGGTGATCTTCCTCTCCCCAGGCCGACGAGTCCTCCACTTCCAAGGTGCTGGCCGACCTGATCCTGACTTCTTCTTCCCCTAAACTCCTGGAGAAACAGAGCGCCCGTCTCGCCTGACGCTTCAAGGCGGCAGCAGAACTGTTTCGTTTCCTGAAACCAGAAGTTTACGATTTCTTTCCAAGTCCCGGGGTCGAAAATACTTTCGTAGACGGCCGCGCGCCCCACCCCCCCGGGTAAAACCCACCCAATCTCCAAAAAAGTCTTTCCCCAAAGGAAAACACCTTAAGGTTCCAAGTAAAACCCTTGGCCCCCAAAAGTTTCTCTTTGCAGAAACCCAATTTTCTACTTTCGATAATAAAACAAATACGAATTTTCCCATTTATTAAAATATCCAAAAGCTTCATCCCAAAAAGAGTACTTTGGGTTAAACTAAACAAAAAATAAAACCAAAAAAATTAAAACCCTTAAGTCTTCCCATAACCCTTAAACCTGGGAAAAAAATTCCCCCGACACTATACCGGCGTTTTTCAGAACCTTTCGAGGGTAATCCCCAAAGAAAGATCTTGACCTTTCTTTTCAGATGTTTCCTATGAAGCCCAATCTTTCCTTCTAATCCCTCTTTGATTTCTCCGCTATTTATAGGATTCCGTAACATCGCGGCTTTTTATAGATTACGTGACAGACGCGGTATTTATAGATACCGTAGCAAGTCTAAAACGCGTTTGGTGTAAAAATTAAATCCGGAACTTATTTACACTTTTGGTCCTACACTCACCTGCTCTGTCCTACTCTGACCTTGATAACAAACAGACCTAGTAATCGTAGCGTTTTAGTCGAACGCAACCTTGCATTTTGTCAAATGTCAGACTGCCGGTCTGCCAATTTTACCGCCAAAACTAGCTTTTACCCGCTCGTTTGATGAGAACGGTTTTTGCCTTGTGGTTGCTTCGTTCGTTCGTATTTTATAAATATTTTTTTAAGTTTTCTTAGAACTTAACGTATAAAACAATGTTTGAGGCAAGATTAGTTAACAGTGCAACCTTCAAAAAGGTATTGGATGCCATAAAGGACCTCTTAAATGAGGCTTCTTTTGATTGCTCAGAATCTGGGATCCAACTTCAAGCTATGGATAACTCTCACGTTTCTTTAGTGTCTTTAAATCTAAAATCCGATGGTTTTGATAAGTATAGATGCGATAGAAATTTGACGATGGGAATGAACCTTGGAAGGTAAGTAAACTTGGTTAATATCTGAAAATTGTCTTTAAATTTTATTGTTTGTCCATCCCTGTAAGACTACTCCTAGTCAAAAATGTGATATGTAAATACCCTTTCGAGGTAAATTTGCTCTTCCGTGACATAATAAAAAAGATCTAAGCAAAATTAACTAAGCCAAGTTTCTATTCCGTTTAGATTTTTTGTTTTATATTTAAGGGTAGGTAGGTACATTTATTTTTAATTTGCTAAAAGGCTTTTGTATATTAGTATTGTTTAAACATAACTGTTTTGTTCTGATTGTGCAGTATTACAATAAAGTCAGAAATATAAGGATTTATGAAATAAACATTCACATTTCTTGAGTGAAATTATATTGAAAACAGTTTTAATGTTTTGTTCCCAAACATCAAGCTTATTGGTTCACTTTTTAAAACTTTATTAACCAGATAAGTTTAAATTATTGCCTGCCTTAAATGAACCAAATATTTTTTTCTAAAGTGTCATAATATTAACTGCAATAACTTTTTAAACATCTTTGCTGTTTTTATTAAGGTATATTTTGGTAATTGTCTCGAAAGTTGCCTCCTCTCCGATTTTGACCAAATTTGGTATACGGGGGTTTTTTGGGGCGCTGATTACGAATCTGAAAAACAAAAAATTTCGGCAACGTTTCGTTTTCGAGATATTCATCATCAAAGTTGAAAATCAAACTAACCTTATTTACACGATTCCTCCTTCTTTTTGCACAGAATTCTTAATTTTTACACCAAATTGGTACACAATATTTCACAAACACCTTTTAGAAACTTGTTTTTATATTAATTTTACATTTTTTTCCCATTTAATTGCAAACCTCCACTTTCACACGCCACAACGTGTAGGCAACCATGCATACACTAGGCTTTTTGTAAACAATTGTGGTTGCTGAGTTTGAACTTGAGAGTTTGCAATTTAATGGAAAAAAGGTGTAAAATAAATAAAAATACAAGGTTTTAAAAGGTGTTTATAAAATATTGTGTGCCACTTTAGTGTAACAATCAAGAATCTGTGTACAAAAAGAAGGGGGAATATAGTGAAAATTATGTTAGTTTTATTTTTAACTTTGATGATGAATATCTCGTAAACGAAACGTTGCCGAAAAACATTTTTTGCAGATTCGTAATCAGCGCCCCAAAAAACCCCCGCATACCAAATTTGGTTAAAATCGGAGATTAGGCAACTTTCAAGACAATTACCTATATTTTTTATATAGGTATATCATAATGTAAAATAATCAAAGTTGTAGAACTACTTAATTAGGGTATTACTTTTTCACATTTATAATTTAAATTTCTTAGCAGGAGTAGCAAACCTTATAAGTAAGAGAACTTCTATTTAAAAAACAGTTAACAATAACATAGTAATGTTTAACACAAGTAACCAGTTAATTTTTCATTACAGCCTCTCAAAGGTGTTTAGATGTTCCGGTGCTGATGATACAGTAACCATAAAAGCTCAAGATGACGCCGACACAGTAACTTTCATGTTTGAATCAAAAAAACAAGATAAAATATCAGATTATGAAATGAAACTTATGAATTTAGATCAAGAACATTTAGGAATACCAGAAACCGAATTTTCATGTATCATTAAAATGCCTTCTGGTGAATTTGCAAGAATAGTAAGGGACCTGTCACAGTTTGGAGAATCCATTGTTATTTCATGTACAAAAGAAGGTGTTAAATTTTCCACACAAGGTGATATTGGTACAGGTAATGTTAAACTTGCCCAAACCAACAATTTTGACAAGGAAGAAGAGTCAGTTATTATTGACATGCAAGAACCAGTAACTTTAACCTTTGCCTGCCAGTACCTTAACTCATTCACAAAAGCCACTCCTTTGAGTAATCAAGTTACACTTTCAATGTGTGACAATGTACCTCTAGTTGTTGAATACCAAATTCCAGATTTGGGACATCTACGTTATTACTTAGCTCCTAAAATTGAGGAAGATGAAAATTAGAATAAGAGTGTGATCTGTTTTATTAATTTTAAGTAATTAAATTTCTAAGGACATCTGATGAAGTTTATGATATTTTTAAAATAAGTTTTATCGAGGTTTAGTATTCTGAAATAATTTTTACAAAAACCATAACTTATAAAATTATCCATTGGTAAAACAAGTTGTAAAGTGGATTTTCATCATATTCTTTTCCATAAAACCAGTAAAGGATAGAAATGTATTCAGCACGAGATGAAGTCATTAAATTGTCAGGTTTTTTTTCTGAAAGTTTGTAATGAATTTGTTAGGATAAACTCTAATTTTTTAACACTTAGCATTATTCAGAAACAACACATAGGTTTAAACTTAGTTATTCATGTATTTAATTAGAAACTTTTAAATAGCACTAGGTATATATGTACCCCGTATTTATTATTTTTTAAGGAAATATAGTTAATAAGAAACTAAAAGATCATTATTTTAGAACCATAATATACAACACATGCTTTGCTTAATTTCCTAAAGTATTAAATTCAAATTTAACAATAAAAACAAACAGCGTTTTTTTAGAGGTGGGTTAAGTCTATTTAAATCCACAAGTGTTTATTTTAACAAGTAATCCTTCAGGACTAAAATGATTTATTTAGTCAAAAGCAACAACTGTACAAAGGATTAAGTTACTTTAATCACGCAATATATAAATTGTAGATATAACTTTAAAATCACCTGTGAAACAATTTATTGAAAGTACTAGTTTAATATTTAAGTAGTCTACATTGAAAGCAAATAGTCACTTAGTTACAGTACAAATAAATAAGGGTCCGGTGTCGTTTAGCTCCATTCGATTTGAAAAAAATAAATATTACAGATAAAAAGAACACATTTTGTTTAGTAGATTTCCAAAAGAAAAAATCCGAAAAAATGCATTTTTGCAGCGAAAAATGAAATTAAAAGTCGAAAAAATACTATGTTTTTAGGTTAAGTAAAAGACCAGAATTTGCGACGTTGTCGGATTAAAAAAATTGTTCGACGGCGCATTTATGATAAAGAAATTTTACAATTTAATGAGGAAAACCTAACGACAACTAACCAAAAACTAACCAAACCTAGGTAATAGCTTGAAAGTTGTTGGTTAGTTGTGATTTGTTGTTTCTATAAAAAAACTTCATTTCTGGTAAATGGGAAAAAACAACCTTCAATAATAACAAATTATTAGAAAACATCTGGCAACATTGCTTTTTTAAGGAGGAAATCCTAAACAAAATGACATCGTATCATCTCTTTTTGTAGGTATTCTTTCTCACTTTTTTCGTGTTGGTCAGCCATATTACTTTAGTATATTTTATATGGGAAATAAAGAAATTATTTTATTTTGTGTTAATATGAGTAAAAAATTAATTTTTTCAGGCCCTATGTGTTTTATAATGGTGTAACAAATAAGTGAAAAAAAAAATTATATCAAAATATTGCTGTTTAAAAATGGAGCTAAAGTTCACCGAAACCAATAAATAAATACTTTATTAATGAACCAGACCATTTTACAATAAATAGTGAACAGCATAAATATCGTTGATATGAATGTTATATAATCATAACTTCAAAACGCCCCATGAATAGAAAATTTTTTAATAAGGGATATTCCCTTTATTCATCAAATTGGGTTTATGGTTTAAATAAAGCTTGATACAGTTAGAACATTGACCCAAATACCCCTTCTGATGATAAACTTTCGTTATTATTATGAACAAGTGGCGTACCTTCGTGCAATTATATTCATTTGTTTAGCATTATTTACTCATAAATTTGTTAGTAATAATAATATTAATAATTTGGTACATGTAATTATTTGTTTCTCAGTTTTATACAAAAAAGATACTTTTGAATTAACTCAATTTGCCTAAAGGCTTAGGAGATATTCGAGATATTCTAATTTTTACAAAAAAAACAAACAACAATTAAATACATGTTTTTAAGTAAATGGATAATTTTTAACACTTTATGTAAATATTACTATTGTCTTTGATTTTAATTGTTACCCTTCATACCAAGCAAATTTAAAATTTGAATATCTCAAAAGAAGTTGGTAGTTTATTGAGTTAATTCAAGAGTATCTTTTTAGGTATAATAAACCACAAAATAAGTATTATGTACCAAGTTATTAATATTATTATTAGCAAAAAAGTTATGATGAAATAATGGTAAAAAGATAAATAAAATTGCCTGAAGCTGCTCCACTGGTCCCTAATAGTAACAACAGTTTATCATTAGAAGGTGTATTTCTTTTAAGTGTACCAAGTCCCATTCAAATCAAAAAACTGGATTTGAAAATAAAAGGAAAATTTCAATTTTTTCTTTTAACTGCACAGCACAAGGGGGACCATTTGGAACATTTGCATGGTGGGCCAAATGGCCCTCAGTGTGACACTAAACATGCACTTTAGTTCCTTGATATAAAAAATAAACTTTTTTACGAGTTATTTGGAGGGACTAAAGGATATACTTCAGTCAAAGAAGCACAAAAAATATGTTTTAAATATATTTATTTGGTCTAGTAATTTAAATATTTAATATTGTCTAGTTTCTCACACAAAGTTGGGGTCAATTTTTTAACCCAGCTTTTATTCTACAGGATCTTTAAGCCTTTATGGAAAAAATTCTATCATAAACACATTTTTTTTCCTGTTGGGTTTATCTTCATAATAGTGGACTGTTAATAGAAAAAAAGCTAATGAATTTTAATTATATTAGTAACTGCACAAGTCTTTTAGCATATCTATGAATAAGGGTTTAATTTTAGGTAAAGACATATTGGCCCGTAAAGAGAATTCATTCCTTCATTTTAACCATAAATGTTCAGTTAAAAAAGTGGGTTTATTAGGGCAAAATAAAAACTATTGTATTTTTCAAATATTGATAATAAAAAAAGCCGAAAATGATATAAGATTATATTTAACAAAAAAAAATACACCGTTACTACCTTAAAAAATAACCTAGTAATTTTTATTCCATTCTTCACGTTCTTGTCTTTCTTTCATAACTTCTTCGACATGAGGTGTAAGGTAAAGTTTATCTTCTTCTATTTTGGTCCATTGTTCTTTTGGTAGGATGTCCTTCTGAATAGACAATTGGGTGGCTCTAAGCAGCCTGTAATTACGTTCATCAACAATTTTTTGTGGTAATCTTTTAAGAGCAACTTCGACGTCGTTGTCTAGGTACAGTAGGTCATCTCTCCAGAGCCCATATTTATTAAAACCGGAGATATTGTAAGCCCATTTTTGAAGGGCAGTGGCCATGAAGCGTTTTTGTACGAAACTTACAGCCATGGCTTTTTGGTGTCTTAAAGGCCTAAAAATATTAATTTTTATATTAGTGTTATGTAATTTTAAATTAAAAATATTTAAATAAAAGTGTTAGATAACATACCTCTGCTCCTTAAATTTCCAAGGTTTTTGACAACTGACAGCGCAACTAGTGCTGGGCGATGTTTTGTTACTGATGTTCGATGTTTTCAACATCGATGTTAAAGGTCTGTTTGTTATCAAGTTTAGAGTAGGTGAGTGTAGGACTAAAACGTGGAATTAAGTGTAATTAAGTTCCGATTTGATTTTTATACCAAATACGTTTTGAACTTGTTTCAGAAATTAAAAATGGCTTTATGGTTATGATTATAAATAAACAACTTTAATGGCCGGTTGCACCAACAATTTTAAAGAGCCCTTAGCGTTAAGTATTCCTTAAATCTCCAATCTAGCCAATCACATTGCTTGTTTGGCCATTTTAAGAATTACCTTGTGCTAAGGGTTCCTTAAAATTGTTGGTGCAACCGGCCATAAGTCTTGTAGTTAACATGCATCTAACTTCACTACTTCTAGAGTTTGCGTAATTAGGTAAAAACTAGTTTATACCAGAATTCATACCAAACACCTACTCCTAAATTACACTGACGATAACAAACTGTTTATTGACAACAAAGTGTAAAACAGAGTCGCTTTCCAGCTACCATCTGTTCTGCGTTTGAAGCGCATAAGCTTAATGGCTTAAGCCTTCGTGCTTTAAACGCCACCTGGAACGTGACAGAAGACTTCCGTTTCGACTTTCATCAAGTGAACACGCGTTTGGAAGCTGTTTTAGCTTTTTCGTTGGAATCGACCGCAGTGGCGCGGAAAACAAGTGATTTTGCTCGTGAAAATCGAAGGGGAACTCGCCGCCAATTAATATGGGGTCTTTCTTCTGGGGCTAAGCGCAGTGAGTGATGATTCCTATATCTGTTTCTTTCTGGGAGCCCTACGCACGAGGGATTTTCCTAATGGCGGAAGATGGTTGCGCGCTCATCGGGAAGGGGCAATACTGACAGAAAACGGTTATGCGCAATACCTGTAGCAGCTCTTGGTTTGACTACCGTTAATTGTGCATTTCATCGATTAAGTTTAGAATTATTCGGAATCTCTGGGGGCTACAGAGCCCGATTATCCAGATTTTCCATAGACAAAGCCCGGGAAGGCTTATGTTGCGATATCGCAGCATATGACTGGAAGGGGAGTACTGGTTTACGGCGCTGGAATTAAAAAAGATTGGCAGCCAGAACCATAATTTGAGTACCAAACCAAACCAACGTGACAGAACTTACTTTTACCTAACCTTAATAAACATTTATTCGGCTTCGGACACGAAATAAAAGATAGGTCCTTCGGGGGAAAGGGGAAACCAGTTATTGCGCGTCGGACGCAAAGTCCAAAAACTTGGCTGGAACGTCTGCTTGGAGAATATAGGCGCACAAGTGCTTCGTTGCGTGCACAAAACGGCAGGCTGGAAAGCGGCTCAGAGTACTCTATTTCTGGATAACAGACCTTAGATGTCACAAACATAGATATTGACATTGATGTTTAATTTTATAAAAAAGCTTTTAAACTTAATTTTTTTTGGTTCAAAAATAAAATAATATTTTTTTAGTAATAGTATTTGATTTTATTTGATAAAGTTGCTTAAAACTAGAAATAAGTAGTTTTGACTCCAGTCGATATCCAACAACATTCCGTCCTTAAAAAATTCTTGGATTTGACTTAGCTTCTTACTTTTTGTTACAGAATTATTAGTTTATGTTTATTTATTATTTATTTTAGATTACTTTGTTTAAAAATTCTTATTTTTATTTCTTGTTGGAAAATGAGGTAATTTTTTACTTACCGGGCCCATGCTCGATTTTATTGAAATTTAGTTTACAGAGGTTTTTTAGGGCGCTGATCACGAATCTGAAGTCAAATTTTGTCGGCCTCAGCTAGTTTTTGAGTTATAACGCCCCACTCAAACCTAACCTCAAATCTGCACAAACACCTAAAATTCATCTTTCTTAAAACTGATTACACCCAAAATAGACCCGCAAAACAGTTAAATGCGCTTACTTTTTAAATTTAAATCGCGAAGAAATAAAATAAATTTATAAAGTAGGCCATTCAATTGTTTCGCGGGTCCCTGGCGTACAAACATAAAACTGTCTAAAATCTCTAGACAATTTTATTGACATTAATAAAAGTAAAAATAATATTTTTGTTGTGCTTTTTTTATTAAAAATATTTGTTAAATGAAAATAAAATTAAATTTATCTTATAAAATAATAGGTGTATTTTCATAAAATCTTTCATTTGGCTGTAATCAGTTTTAAGAAGGAGGAATTTTAGGAAAGTTTGGGCAGTTCAGCAAATGAAAAATTAACATCCATGCAACAAATCAAATATCTTAACAATGTACGTGTGACATGGGAAAGAAGACATCAGACGAGAGAGGTAATCCTATGTAGACGGTGCTGCCAATGGGGACACTCACAGACGAATTGTCACAGAGCTGCCAGATGCGACAACTTTTCTGACAATCACAGAACTACGCAATTCACAAATAATAACATAAAGTGCGCTAATTGTGGACAACACCATAAGGCATCAGACACTGGCTGCCCTGTCTATATTTTCAAACGACACAAGATAAGAGAAAACGAGAGAAATAAAGTCACTTATATCGAAGCTCCACTACCCAACACCAACGCATGGACGCAAAGAAACACCGGTAGGGCAAGTGCCGCACCGGTTGGCCGTAGTGCCGTTCAGAACGAGACAACCCCAGCAGACAACACATGACGAGGCCGACGACAACGAATACTCGCAAAACTTCCCGCCACTGGAAGAAATCGGGTCTACTACAAGGCGCCGCCCACAGTTCACCCGAAGGGAGGAGCCAGCAGCAGCAGCAACAACGGTAAGCGAACTTCATAGTGCATTGAACGACTTCAGCAAACAATTCAACATAGCAGAAATAATAAGATTTTTAAAAGATTTCACCCATTATGTCGGTCAACATCAAGACCCAATAAGCAGAGTAACTGCCCTTCTTGAATTTATGACAGATAAAATACATACTTATAAAATATAATGCTCAAAGTTGTTTTATGGAATGCCAATGGCATCAAAAACAAATTAGGAGAGCTAATCAATTTCTTACATAGGAACAGCGTGGATATAATTGCAATAAGTGAAACAAAATTAAACCCGGAAGATCCGCTCAAGATCCGAAACTACATAATCTATCATAAAGACCGTAATAATAGAGGAGGCGGAGTGGCCAGAGCCATCAGAAATTCAATAACTCATACGGACCTGCCCCAAGCCCAATCCATCTTAGAACATACTAGTATTAAACTTAGAAATGGCTTAATAATAACTGCTGGTTATGCCAAACCATACTTACGAATGGGTAATACGGATCTTGAACGGATATTCCCACAGGGTAACCAAGTCTTATTTATAGGTGATTTTATTGCTAGACATGTCTTGTGGAGAAATCGTAGAAACAACCGAAATAGACACCTGGTTAACGATTTCTGCACAAGTCATAACATTCAAATTTTACCCCCAACCACACCTTCCCACTTTTCCCACAAACCAAATGTCCCCGACTTATATAGACCTCGTACTAAATAAAAACATACTAAATCTGCCTGATCCATTGCCATTGAATGAACTTTCTTCGGACTATCTCCCTTTGATGTTGAGATAGAAACTTAACATCATAGAGGATAGTGGCCCGATGACATGGGCATACAAAAATACAAACTGGAGCATTTACAAAAACTTAATTTTAGACAGAACTACACTAAACACAAACATACAAACAATTGACGAACTAGAACAGCAAGTAGGCGAATTTACAACAAACATACGTTACGCACGAGACAAAGTAAGACAAAAAATAAAACCTAAACCCATGGAAGACCGAATACCACAAGATATAGTAGATCTGATAACTTTTAAAAACAATATACGTAGGAAATGGTAGAAATACAGACGAAGACTAGACTACATAAGACTAACGGAACTACAAAACACAATTAGACAAAAAATAAACAAACACAAAAATGACGCCTGGTCAGAAGTCCTGAGAGGATTGTCAACGCAAGACAATTCTCTCTGGAAGCTGACCAGAAGACTAAAAAACAAGCACAACAAAATCCCTTCTCTCACTCCAAACAACCCCAGACAACCTGGAAAGGTGAAACACTCGTGACTTCTAGCCAGCGGGTAGCGGCACTCAAACTCGAGCGAACAATCAATCATAACAAACAAGACAGGACTTTTATCCCGTAAATACCCAAGTCCTCCCTGTTCTTTCAAAAATAATTAAACCTAAAAATTTCTGAAATCATCAAGCAACTACCAAATAATAAAGCACCTGGCGAAGATGGAATTTCCAACATTTCTGAAACACCTGCCTAGGAAAGTATTCATAAACTCATGTACATAATAAATGCTATAGTGTTGCTGCAACACTTCCCTGAAGCTGGAGGCACGCAATTGTGTTCCGTTTAAACCAGGAAAAGATCCAAATCTTCTAAATGCTATAACCATATTTGTGCTCCGAGCGTGGCTGAGAGGGCCATAAGGGCATACTTGAGGGCTTCCATTTAAGGCTGGTCTGCCGGATGAGCATTCGGCTCAGAAAGAAGCTGGGCACGGTACTGTTGGTGTCAGTGTCATACAACACATCCTGGACAAATTCAATAGAGGACAAAACACCTGTTGTTGTCACTGGACATCCAGCGGGCCTTTGACTCAGTCTGGCATAACGGCCTCATATGGAAGCTTCTATATGTTCATGGCCTTCCCACTTATGTAGTGCTCCCGAGCTTGCACCCATCTTAACTCGCCTCTTTCGAATCTCTTACGACACGGGCATTTTCCCGGAGAGTTGGAAAGCTGCACGTGTGCAACTTGTCCCCAAAAAAGGATCCAAAAGTCTCCCTTCCAACTATAGACCTATATCTCTTCTTTCAGTTGTTTGCAAAGTAATTGGAAAAATTCATTAATTCCCAAATCTTAAAGTATCTGGAAAAACATAAGATCTTACATGATAGACAATATGGATTCCGTCACAGTAGATCCACAGCTGATCTTCTTTCTTTTGTCTCACACAACTGGAACAAGTCCCTTGAGTTTCTTGGTGAATTCCAGATCGTTGCTCTTGATATATCCAAAGCTTTGATCAGGTCTGGCATGATGGGCTTCTTAAAAAACCCTTCCTTCTTACGGTCTTCCACCTAGCTTTGCTCTTGGCTTCCCAGTTTCCTTTCTAATCGACGTATATCAGTTAGTGTAGATGGTCATTCCTCCAGCTTCTACCAAATTAATGCTGGGGTGCCCCAGGGCTCAGTGCTGGCACCCACGCTGTTTCTTCTACACATTAACGATCTTCTCTCTTCCACAATCAATCCCATTTATAGTTTTGCTGACGATAGTACCCTCCACTCTAGTATTCAATTTCTTAAGCCACCGTGTAATTCTGATTTCGAAAACAAGCGCAGGTCAATGCAGATATCTTTTTCACAAGACCTCAAACTTATCTTGGATTGGGGCGCCAAAAATCTTGTTCAGTTTAATGCCTCGAAAACACAGTCATGTTCCCTGTCGCGAAAAAAGTCTGCAAATGCATGCTCATCCCTTACATATGAGCGGCCAAGTTCTGCAGAACAAGAGTCGTTTAATCTTGTCGGCGTTACTTTTGAGAATAACCTTAACTGGCACAAACACATTTTATCCATAGCTTCGGCAGCTTCAAAAATGATTGGATTTCTCTTCCGAGCCAGAAAATATTTCTCTTCTTCCAATTTGTACACTCTGTATGTATCCCAAATCAGACCCTCTTTAGAATATTGTTCTCATGTCTGGGGAATGGCGTCCCCTACAACACTTAGCATTCTGGACTCCGTCGAGCTGTAGGGGATCTGTCGCTTTTCTATAGGTATTTTCACGGCTTCTGCTCGGAGAAGTTGGCCAGTATAATTCCTTCTCTAGCAGCTCCCAACAGAGCAACACGTATTGCAACTTTTATGCATCCTTTTACAGTTCAGTTAGAGAGGCCCCGAACTTCCCGCTTTCTTCGTTCCTTCATCCCTAGAGTGTCAAGAATATGGAACCTGCTGTAAATATTTACTTGTAAATTAGGAATATTTAAATTTGTTCACATAAAATAATAAAAGTTTTTTTTTAATTAAGTATTTGTGTTTATATTTCATACTGACAATAATTGTTCCTTTTCATGGCCAAAAGGCGCCCTTGATCTTTTTTCCCATATTGTTATAAATTTTACAACAAAAAATCACAAACTAACAACTGATTTTGTATTAAATTTTCTATAAAATTAAAAAAAAAAGTTTTAATTATTTACAAAGATTCAAGTCAGATTACTGCTATCATTCAATGACACAAAAGCTAGAAAAGGAAAGATCTAATATCAGTTAATTCTGATTATTGTGTAAAGGCCAACAATAAAAAAGAAGAACGATGCAACGTTGCCATCTTTCTAAGTACTCTTAGTTAAGTTGCAATAAACATCTAATGATGATAGCGAAAACAATTTAAGTTACCCTTAATTTTAAGAGCTTCTTAATAAAGGTCTACTTAAGATACTTTTGGTGCAACCGGCCATAAGAAGCTCTTAAAATTAAGGGTAACTTAAATTGTTGTCGCTTTCACCATTAGATTTTTATTGGAACTTAACTAAGAGTACTTAGAAAGATGGCAACGTTGCATCGTTCTTTTTTTTTATTGTTGGCCTTTACAACGCAAATATTCAGAATTAACTAATATTAGATCTTTACTTTTCTAGCTTGTGTGTCATTGAATGATAGCAGTAATCCGACTTGAATCTTTGTAAATAATTAAAACTTAATTTTTTTTATTTTATAGAAAATATAATACAAAATCAGTCGTTAGTTTGTGATTTTTTGTTATAAAATTTATAACAATATGAGAAAAAAAGATCAAGGGCGCCTTTCTTTACGGCCATGGAAAGGGAACAATTATTGTCAAAATGAAATACAAACACAAATACATAATTAAAAAAAAACTTTTATTATTTTATGTGAACAAATTTAAATACTCCTAATTTACAAGTAAATACTTAAAATTTGAAAGCTAATACTGGCTAATACAAACTTGTCATGTTTAAACTAAAGCTCATCCTCGATTTGCTCAAGTAAGCTGAGCACTGTTGGCTTCGTTAATTTGAACCTTTTGAAAAATGTAAGATTATTCATCTCGTCAAAACGGTTCCTTTTAAAAATAACAGAGCAATGTCCTAAAAAATTAAAAAAAGGTAAATAAACCTGAAAAATGCCATAAGTTATAAAAATTTACTGTTTCTACATTTTTCTTGGAAATCTAATTAACATCGCATTTAAAATATCACAATCCAATACACCATTGTTTAAAAACTCCATTTTTACATAATTTATTTTTTATCAAATTAATTATTTGAAACTACAAACGAAAAATAAATAAACAATAAATAAAATATTTGTCAAATGTCAACTTCAAATAACAATAGCGGTTTGCACCAGTGATACTTAAGTGTAACTTGTGCAAAGCCATTAATCGTTAAGGTCAACCTTAATACTAAGTGCAACTTGTTTTTGTTCGTTGGTGCAACTTAGTTATTATGAACTTTTAAGAGTTAGTGGTGCAAACCGCCGTTAGGGATCATTAAGTACAGAAAATCCTAAACTTAAAGTTAAGGGACCATTAAGGACCAATTTCAGCTGGTGCAAGAAACATTTAAAACTTAAGGGGCAGTTAATGCTTAAGAACAACTTAAGTGTGGCAAAAAGTGTTGGTGCAACTGGCCATGACAGAAACCGGTTATATCTAGATTTTAGGACTGCTTTGTTGCGGCTTCTAATTGTGCATTGAAATACCTTCTTTTTTCTACAGTGACAAGAATTAGGAGTATCCACGGGCACAGGCCCGTCTTTCTGGATACTCCATTTAATGTGCTGGTAAATTGTCTCGTATCAAAAGCCAAAAAGTCAAGTCAGTCTATGACATGACGCCAGTTCCTCGTACACATCAGAGAAATAGAAGGGGGGAGAAAGCGCTTCGACCACTGCGCATCCAATTTTACGAGGACGGCACGTGAGCCGCTATGGTTGCTTCTACTTGTAAAATCAAAATTGACATTTGTTTTGTTTTCTTTGTTGTTCTCATGGAATAAAAAGGGTTGTCGTATAAACAAGAGTTTTTCATAAATGTTTGTTTACTTTTTGGATTAGATTTGGCGTAGTATCTTTCGTTTTATTTTAGTTAAGTGTTCCATTTATAATGCTTTAATTTAGTTTAATGAACTATGTCTTGATATTATTTTCGTTTGTAAGTACCCCATTTTATATAGCGAAAATATTTTATTGGGTAAATAAAAACCTAGAAAAATTAAAGCTAAAATAGTTTAATTGTAATTTTATTAGATAACACATTATAATAGTTTAGGTCTCTTGATTTTTGCATACTTGCAGGCGCAACAAAATTTACATGTAATATTTTAATTTTAGATTTCTAAAAGAGGAAGTTTTGGTTAAAAAATGGTTGAGTATACTGCAAATGAACAATTGGTTAGCTAGCAAATACATTTGTTTAAAACAGTTCCTGGATAGTAAACATATAGGACAAGGAAAAATTTTAAGACAAAATGTTATACTTTTGCTTTTTTTTTTGGATGGCATTTCCACCCAAGTACCCACCAATTATCACCATGGCGAAACACCATACTAAAACTATTCAAGGGGAAAGAATAAGAAATAAGTTAACCAAGTTGATTCCATTTAATTGTCAATAAAACCTATTAATAAAGATATCTTGTTTTATTGTTAACCCAATAGTTTAAGCAAACTAACCTACCGGATTAAGTGTAAGAATGTCACTTTTCTATTCCTCAGAGGGAGAGTGTGAACTTGCCCATGATTGTGTCTATATAACTCTATTATTATGGTATCTCAGTATTGGCAATTGCCACATAATAATCATTCAAATTGTCTCTGCAGCAGCCTAAATATAAACTAATTATGAAATAATTTGTTCAATTAGAATGTACAATATTTAAACATCAATAAAAATTATCTTAAATTATACAATACAATAAGATTAGTTTAACAGGAAACAGAAATTTATGTTTGCAATTTTACAATATTAATTGTCAAAAAAACCTATTCTCCACTAAAAATTATTTTAAGAAATTTGAGAAAATAAGCTACAAAGGCAAGGACTATGTCTGGTTGTATTCTGAAAACTAAACAAAAGGAGTATAGGTATTGAAAAAAAAAGAGTATCATAAGAAAAAGATATGTGAATGGCAGCTGACCTGAGCATTGTTTAAAATGGTATAGGTAAACAAAACGAGTGGCATAAGTTAAGAGGTTAGTATGTTTTTTTTTAATATATAGGACCTTTCTTTTATAATTTTAATAGTAAGAAAAAACTCACACTTATGATCACCTGCTTAAGATTATATATGATTATAGATATGTTAAACAACCCTTTTATAAAATAAAGGTGTTCAATTGGGCCAACTACATGTATTATCGAGTGTCATTTCTTAAAGTAAATTTACTTTTTAATGCAAAAAAAACATTTGATATAAAATACAATGTATAAATAAAACACTTCTTTACTGATTGTTTATTTTATTTAATAAAATGCTATTTGTCCATATTGCATGTTCTTGCTGGGAAATTCTTTAGGATGTGTAAAAGTAAAAGAAACCTTTGAGAATATAGGCTTTAATTAATTTAAATGAAACTAAATGTGATAATGACAATAACTTGACAAAGACAATATACATAAGGTAAATCAAGGTAACAAGAAAGTATAAGGTATATCATAACATTCTTCCCCTCTACCTTGTGACATAGTCACGTAGATAGCTTGGACATTGTCGATTGCGTCTCGGATAGTCAACAGATGAATTGCCATTAAGTTCACCTTGATTTTGAATTTGGTCTTCATAGGAAGTCCTACCAGGTGGAATCTGATCTGGGTTTTGTTGTGTCATCTGAACAGACTGAATTTCTGAATCAGAACGATTGTCTGGCGAGTTTGCACCTTTACTGGTTGCTTCCTGCAGGCCAATGGAATCACCTATTTCTTTAATCTGGGTGTTTGTAGAGGAAGGAGGAGGATTTTCAGAGTCAAGGGAGTTTTGACTCAATGCCATATCTCCACGCGGGGCTAAATGTCGCGTAGAGACGGTAGTCTCCGTTCCATTTGGCAGACGTACATGAGCATAGTCGGAATTTGACTGTAATAACTCAACCACTTCTACAAGAGGTTCATATTTGCTATTTCTAACGTTTCTTCTGTAGAAAACTGGTCCAGGGATGGAAAGCCAAGTAGGTATTGAACAGCCATTGGTAGACCAACGCGAGTGGTTGAACATTCTTTCGTGAGGGTGCAGTTAGTAGCAGTACACAACAAAGATCTTATAGAATGAAGAGCATCTTGTAAAACTAGTTCCACTGAGTTATTTTGAGGTTCTTGGATTTCAAAGCAAGCTGGATTGTTTTCCATATGATACCATTGTATCTTTCACACTGACCGTTTCCTTGCGGATTGTATGCTGTTGTGCGACTAGTTGCTATACCATGAGAATCTAAAATGACTTTAATTCTTGAGAGATGAGTGACGTTCCCCGGTCAGAGTGTATGTATGATGGCATGCCAAAAATTGCAAATAACTGACCTAAACATTTCATTACAGTTGCTGAAGTCATGTCAGAACATGCAAATGCAAAAGGAAATCTTGAAAATTCATCAATAACCGTGAAGATGTAGTGGTTATTTGTTGAAGATGGGACTGGACCTTTAAAGTCAATATTCAGCCTTTCAAAAGGTGATGTCGATTTTATGAGAACACCTTGATTCTTGTGAAATTTTGGCTTTAATTCTGCACATACAGGACATGATGCTGTAACTTTTCGAACATCTTCAATAGAAAATGGTAAATTTTTACAACGGACCCAATGATAAAGCCGAGTAACTCATGATGTTCATAGAGAGCTTTGATGTTCTGTGTGGCAGAACAAATCCTCGACAGGGTATCAGCTACATTGTTTTCATTTCCAGGTCTATAAATTATGTCATAATAGAAACATGATAACTCCAAACGCCATCTTAAAATCTTTTCATTTTTAATTTTTCCATGATTTTTAGTGTCGAACATAAACGCCACAGATCTTTGATCAGTTATGAGTCTGAAATGCTTCGTTACAAGAAAATGTCTCCATTTTCTCAATGCTTCCACAATTGCGTAAGCTTCTTTCTCTACTGATGAATGATTTTGCTCTGTTTTAGAAGAGTACGTGAGAAAAATGCTACAGGCCTCCCAAGCTGAGAAAGTTGCGCACCAATAGCGAACTCTGAAGCATCTGTTTCTACTATGAACATGGCTTGATCATCAATTGATGAGACTACAGTATTGGCGATATTCTCTTTCAAATTTTTAAAAGCCAGAATAGCCTCTTCAGACAATGGAAAATTCTTATAGTAAACTAGTGGTTGGATTTTCTCAGAAAATTTTGGCACCAATTTTGAATAGGAGAGAACTAACATTATTTGGACATGGTAGTTCCAAAAGTGGTCGTAATCGATCAGGGTCTGGTCGGATTGTTTTCTTAGTATTAGTATACCCAAGGAGATTTATAACGTTTGAAGAAATGATGCATTTTTCTTGGTTTAGAGTTAAGTTATATTTTGTGACAATATCCATAAAAGCGTTTCAAATTTTTATCATGATGACTGATTTATCCCACAAATCGTGACATCGTCCAAATATGCAAATGTGTCTTGCAAACCTTCGTTTTCAATAATATTATCCACTGTTCGTTGGAAAGATGCGACACCATTAGTGACCCCAAATGGAATTCTTCTGAACTGATAAAGTCTACCACAAGCTTCAAAAGCAGTAAATTTCTTTTCATTCTCCCTAATAGGAATCTGATGGTAAGCACTACGAAGATCAATAGTGGAAAATACTTGTACTGAGCGACTCGATGAACAATATCTTCTATTCTAGGAAGTGGATATGCATCCAGAAGTGTGAATTTATTAATTGTCTGTGAATAGTCAATCACCATTCGCTTCTTATGATTTCCGCTGGTAGTTACTAAGGCCTGTGCGAGCCATGGAGAGTCACTTAATTCAATAATGTTCTCCTTTAATTGCTTGTGAATTTCTTGTTCTATAAACTTCGAATCTGCAGCTGTATACCGACGTGATTTGACTGCGATTGGCTTACAATTTGCGGAAAGGTTCGAAAACAACGAAACAGGTTCTATGTTAGCTATTGCTAGGCTACAAATTGTTAAAGGTGACCTTTTACCACCAAAACTGACCTTCAATCCAGAATGTTGGCTGAGTACATCGTGACCAATAATCATATCTGCGCATAGCTGTTCTAGCACCAATAACTTAATATTTTTGTAAAAATTTGACTGTATGTGCAAATCTACAATACAATATCCTAAAACTTGAGACTTAAAAGATGTAGAAGCCATAGATACACATGTTTTGGAAGGAAATATTTGAAATTTTCTGTCCTTGGCTATTTTATAACATAAATAACTGTCTGAGCTTCCCGTATCGATTAAAGCATCTACCTGAGTGCCATTTACTTCAACTTGAAGTATGGCTTTTGACAAGCATTTAGGAGATGCGGCAGAGATAGTTGCAAGTAAAGCTGATGCATGTTTTATTGGTTTTGTTAAATATTTACGAGATTGGCACACTTTCGAGAAATGACCTTTTTGTTGCAATTGTGACAAATCGAATTTCGAGCGGGACAGACAGATCGTATATGCCTATCATCTCCACAAAAATAGCATTTTGGGGATACAGCAGCGGCAGTTGAACATTCAGAATTATTTTTCTGGGCACTTTCCTTTGGATCCACACTTGCTGATGCGGCAGTGTTATGGAAATGGAAATAATAAGATTCGGACTGATATATTGCCATTTCAACAGACCTTGTCTTTTCAAAAGCCTCATCCAAACTAAGGGTTATATTTTCTAGTAGAGGTTGTCTTATTTTTGGTGAGCTCAAGCCAGTGATAAAAGAATCTCTAATGAAATCATCTCTGTTTTGATCCGCAGAGACAGCTTTAAAATTACATTCTTTGCTCATTTGCTTAAGAACTTGTAAAAATTGATCAATAGACTCACCAGGTTGTTGTCTTCGGGTCGCAAGTGAGTGTCGGGCAAATATTTCATTCTCTGGTTTAACATACAATTGTTCCAAAATCTTTATAGCATTCTAATAGCTTGTTGACTCACTGATGTACACAAAAACCGTAGAGCAAACATAATTTATGAGTAAATTCAGCTTTCCTTTATCATCTTTGGCCTCGGCGGCTTCAAGGAAGTTTTCAAACGAACGATGCCAATGCTTCCTGAGTTGTGCAGCTGAAGGTGAACTGGGATCCAAGTCAAGCCTTTCAGGACGAAGTAGTTTATCCATGATTTTTATTTAAGTTAATTAAATTGTAAAAGTAAAAGAAACCTTTGAGAATATAGGCTTTAATTAACTTAAATGAAACTAAATGTGATAAAGACAATAACTTGACAAAGACAATATACATAAGGTAAATCAAGGTAACAAGAAAGTATAAGGTATATCATAACAGGATACCTTTTATATTGTATGCATTTTTTGCTATATTCTCTTATTGTAACTTTAGGTCTGGTTGTTATTCAGAATTAGCTAACACTTTTTGTACACACCGAATTATGAAATACACCTTCGATAAGAGCACTTACATAAAAAGTGTGAAATACTGTACACAAATTTTGAATAACAAAGGCATTTATTTGACTTTTAAAGAATCCATTAAAAAGATATGTTTACTTTAGAGTTCTAAAGACAGCACTGCAGTTATTGGGTAAAATTATTAAAGCTTTTTTGGGTAAACAAGTTGGTATTTCGATTTTAGCATTTCCATTTATTGTTTCTGCCCAGTCACCTGGATCTTCTTCCCTTTTATTAAAAAATTGTAATATATATTATATGCATATTTATAACGTATTCTGCTTTCTTTATCCTTACTAAAAAATTCAAAAACACATTATGTAGGATTTCAATATTCTGAGCTTTTTACCAAGAAAAAAATCTTCTAACCCATAAATATTTTTGAATTCATACAAGTTATTCACCTGCATAGTATACTGTTTAATAATGGTACATGTTTTCATCTTAAAATTTTAATTTCATTTATAAAAAGTAACATTATTCATCCAAAACCATTTTAATTAAAATTGTTTACAAACAAGATTATGACATGACAAGCACAAATGATGACAAACACAAAATACGAAAGGAAAAAATGACAAATGACAAGCGAAAGCAACCATGGCGGCGCCCTATATAGCCTTTTCATCATGTGACAAGCGCAGTCGCCATGTTGAAATAGCGGCAATTCAAAAGTTTCGTACTGTTTTGATCGACAATGGCTGGAAATGCAGTATTATGTCCCCAATTAAATCATTTACTAGAAAAAATCGTTGATGGTGCTTCACTGATTTATAATTCAGTTGAAGTCCATAATTGTACGCAATTAAAAAGGTGGCTCAAATGTCATGGACGTCCTCAAAAAGGAAAAAGAAGTGAGCTGATTGAGAGGTTGGGCATTATTACTTCTTTACTATACAAAAAGAATTTATAATTTTATTCTAATTAGGCCTACCACATATATACAATTATTATATTGATTAAATTGTTTAGTCGAGTTGTCTGCTTGTACGATTGCATGACGATCAAACAGTTTTGTCGACGATAATGCGCATATAGTTAATCCAGTCTTTATCGATTTATGTACTTAGTTTTCACTTTCGTCTAGCGTGGGTCATACGACTCTTTTTCAGTGAGCGCGCTCACTTAAGTGAGTCTTATACACCATAATCCTGATTTAATATACTGAATACACTGAGCCGCTGAAGCCGCTTTTTTGAACGATAACACCTTGTCCATACCAAAGAAAATAATAGCTAACCGCAATGGTGCTTGATATTAAATATTGTAAATTACACCCCATGCTTTTTTTACTATAATTAAATTTTAAATTATTAAAAATGATTTTCTACTTTTTAGTCCGATTTGCTATAAAAGCGTTTTTTAAACTGTAATTTATTATTCCTTGTGAATATAGCCGCAGATCGACAGTTTAGTTAAGCGTATGCTCCAGTACATGGCCATACATATTGAACTCTCGCGATAGTTGTTCGACTAATTTATCTAAAGGCGATTGATGTGGTTTTTTGATTTTTTAGTTGAGTAACTATCTAGTTGGTAATATGTGTATCTCCATATATTTCCATATACTTTTAGGATACAACAACAAACAACAGTTGTTTGACTAAAAGTTGTATGTATGCGTAGGCCCTAATGATGTCAATCGATTTTCATTACTTAATATTAATAGTGTATAATTAATAAAATAAATCATTTATTAAAAATGACAAATGCATGTACTGAATAGAATTCAATACAAATAAAGTATTGTAGAAATAACACGAGATTGCTTATAAAGAAATTCACTTTTCAGGGTCAAAGATGCAATCACGAATAATGTACCTGTTGATCCAACTGTAGACAAAGGGAAGTGGTTGGATATTTTAAACAAACAACATCAGAATGTTTTGCAAACTCAAACAATAAATTATCCTGAAATTTGGCAACCATTTCCCTCTAAAAATTTGCCAAAAAGTTTCAATTATGGGTCTATTTATCACTATTTAATTACATCATGCATAGACGAAAATGATGATGACAGTGATATTGAAAATCGCGATAGTAATCAATGTTTAAAAGTTGATTACAGTACATCAAAGCCATTAAAACGAGGGAAATTATATGTCGATAGCGGCCACGTATTTGAAATTTTTGAAGGTCTAACAATAAATAAAATGTTCTGCATGAAGTGCAAAATTCAAGCATCCTTTAAAGTTAAAGAAATTCATAATGTTGCTGTAATGATCGATCCTTCCAGTGCTCGGGTGATTCACGGCAAATGTGATTGTAAAGCTTCAAGTATGGGTCGCTGTTCTCATGTCGCTGCGCTTTTATATGCTTTATTAAATTATCTGGATGCTCAAGATAAAGATAGTTTACCTTGCACTAGCAAATTGTGCAGCTGGAATCAAGGTCGGAAAAGAAAAGAGCCACATAAAGCGGACGAACAGCAATATAAAAGTAAAACTAACATCATCAAACGCAAATCGTATGATCCTGGAAGAAGTTTGGCGAAACCGATGGACAAGAAAAAATTAATAATTTACTATCCGAATTACAATCGATAAATACCAGTCGAAAAGCTCCTTCCATGTGGCAACTTTTGTTACGACCGCAGTATGACGATTACCAGCTTGATAAACATAGAAAAAGCCATTTGAAAACATTAGTTTATAGACTAACTACTAATATATGCAATGTGAACAGCGGACCTGTTGATATAACGTCAGGGCTTCAATGCACTAATGATAAATGGTGGAAATGCCGCAAAATATTAATTACAGCTTCGAAAATCAAGCAATTTAAGACTGAAAAAACAAATGACCAAATTTTTAATCTAGTCAACTCTCATTTGTGGACTGATGAAAATATAATCACTGAAGCTATACGCTATGGCCAAGCAAATGAAGAAATTGCTTTTAAAAAATACAAAGCTTTTGTATCTCAAAAATTTGGCTATAACGTTACGGGTAGTGGCCTATGGGTGAACTCGAAATATCCTGGATTAGGCGCATCTCCTGATGGCCTAATTACGGATATTTTGAAAAATACAACTGGTGTATTAGAAATTAAATGTCCAAAAATTTTGGAAAATTACAAGGCCACCGATTTACATCTTCTAACGCCACAGCAGCGTACTTCATTTTGTTGCACTCTTGTGAGTGAAACCTCATTAAAGTTAAAACGAACTCACTCCTATTACTACCAAATCCAAACTCAAATGGCCATCACAGGCAGGTCGTGGTGTCATTTTGTTATTTGGACTGCAAAGGGCTTCCATGTGGAGAAAATTTTATTTGATGAAAACTTTATTAATCCTGTACTTCAGCACGTTAGTGCTTTTCATCAAAATATTTTAGCTCCAGAGTACTTTGAAATGAGGATCCCTCGGCGTTTAATACCTTTTGACTTGACTAAATAAAATTCTATCAACCAAAGACTTTTGTGGCGGATTCATGTTTCAGTATGTTTTCTTTGGGATTACTCGCCTTACAATTTTTTGGTAAATGGGACCACTTCGCTCCAGGTCCCGGGATAAAACGAACTGAGCCTTGTCAGCTCTATTGACCCCTATAAACTTGCAGATTGCCTGCAAGATAAGTTATTTCCTGATTTTTTGTTTTTTTTTATAGCTTTTTCTCCTTTTTTGTTGCAGCCGATCTGCAAGTTTATAGGGGTCAATAGGCCTGAGCAGGCTCAGTTCGTTTTACCCCGAGACCTGGACCGAAGTGGTCCCATTTTCCAAAAAATTGTAAGGCGAGTAATCCCAAAGAGAACATACTGAAAAATTAAAAAATACATATTGTTATCGAAGTTCCTTAAAATTTAATATATTAAAAACAATTCCCTAAAACTAGTTAAATAAATAAATAAACATATATTTTTGCAATAATAATTATAAGAGGTTGAGAGTTAATATAAGTGGTGTCCATAAATTACGTGAGGCATTTTTCAGGATTTTTTGACCCCCCCCTATTGAGATTTCGTAATATTTTTCTCAACACCCTCCCTCCCCAAATCTCAAGTGAGATTTTTTTTAAATTTGTCTTTTGGCTGTAATCGCGTTGGATTATAAAAAAATACAAAAACATAATTTGTTTCATTACTTTTATTTAAGACGTCACGCTTGTCGATACAGCTGGTCGATAACGCTTAAACAATCGAAGGGTTACTGTGCTGCTTTGCGAGGTTCAGACAAATACAACAAACACTATTGTGTGAAATTTTATACCATTTTCTACTAGAAATAAAATTACGTAATATTTGCTAAGACGCCCCTCTTCCCCAAGTGAGATTTAGAAAGATTTAGCTTTACCCCCTCCCCCCCTTGAACACCTCACGTAATTTATGGACGCCCCTTTTTTTTTAATTTTATCTTAGGACAGTCCACGAAGGCTGATGCCTAATACTAACGAACCGTGGGTGTCTTACCCACTTAAATGTATTTACTTATTTGGGGGGATCAGTAAACCCTGCATCCCCATCACATTTATTAATAGTAACAAAATGGTTGTTTACAATAAGATAGTTTTGATTATTGCAAAGTAATATTTTTTGTTAACGTCTAGGTGTAAGAGTTACACCTGTATGCGTTATATGTAAAAAAAATCCCTTTTTTTTATTAATCTAAGTTACAATTTCAATAACAGAACAATATTAAACTATTTTAATATACTACAGTACGCATTAAGTATTACATTGAAAAATATAGGCAAATATTATTGTTACTACTTCGATTTAAAAAATGTATGTTTTTTAAAATCCAAATAGATATATACTACAATTAATTATTACTATTTACAATTTTTTAAATTTATTATAATATACTGGTCTGACTTTATTCGTCAAACACTATAGGTGCTTGAAAGTTGACCAAGCATGCACATACAAATATTATTTGTGACATGATGGTACGCATATTTAGAGGTAGAATTGTTTGAAGAAGTCTAAAATTTTTTATACGTCCAATAACATGTTCTACATATATGCGTTGCTTTGCGATTTTTTTAGTCAACATCTCCTCTTTTGGAGTTAAACGGTCTCTTCCATTTAAAAATGGTGGAATATTCAAATGTGCTTGCTTTGCTTCAACTAAATCATGAACAGTAAAGCCTCGATCTGCAAGTACTACATCTCCAGGTTGCAATAACTCTGCAATTTTTGATTGCTTAAATATTTCAGGGTCAGATATTGAACCCTCAAATGCATCAGACACAAAACTAACACATCCATTAGGGGTACAACCGATTAAAACTTTAAAAGTGGTATGAGCTTTATAACTTGAATATAAATTACCTTGGTGTTCAAAATTTGAAGGCGATTGACAGAAAAATTCAGCACAATCTACAATAACTCTTATATTTTTAGTAGACCAAAATACTTTTGGTAATGTTTCAGCTATTGTTTTTCTAGATGGAAACATGAACGGCTTTAGTTGAGTAGTAAATTCATTATACAAAAAATGAATCCAGGTTGTACATATTTTCGAGACTAACCCCGTAGATATATCGAACTTGTAAGCTAAATCTTCTAATAAATATCCCATGCGCAGTCTCAATAACACTAAAAGCAATTGCTGCATTGATGTTAATTTGTTTTTATAATTTCCAGAACTTCCATTCTTTACCTCTCGGCTACCCCAATAATCTAAGTTTTCGCAAGCTGGACTCAAGAATCTATGCAAAGCTTGTATTTGTTTAAATACTAAACTTGTATAGAAAATACATTTTTTTTCATCACTACGAATAGAAGTTATAAATTTTTGCATTGCTGAATTTTTCTGCAACTTCACCTGAACTGATTTATTACACATCTTCATAAAATCGGTTTGAATTTCTATTGTTCTCGTAGGTTTGTTAATTCCTTCATTGTTTGTGTCTGCGTACACTATACTCTTCCCTGATGATTGATCTAGTAACATTTTTTCTTGAATGAAATTAAGATTATTATCAAAAATGTTGTCAACTCCTTCATGGGCCGGGGTCGTCTGCAATAAAAGAAAAAAAAATTGATTTAAATCTATACATTTTTATAACATTTTTAATATACCTGCACCATGGTTTCAATGTTGTTTATATCAATTTTTTGAGGTCCATTTTGCTCTTTCACATCATCTTTTTTATACTTTTCACATAAACTAGTCCTTATTTTAATCGCCTGAAAACATATTTGAGGTTATAACTCCGAAAAACTTACTTTTCTATATAAATAATTATAGATTACCTTACTAACTGATTTATTAATTTCTTGAAATTCTTGATAGCTTAATGGATCTGGATTCGTTTCTGTTGGACCACTTTCTCCATAAAAATGTAATGAACAAATATAAGTGTCTTTAGTAACATCATCAATCGACCTAAAACCTTTGTCACTTCGACCACATTTTCTAACCCATAAATTACATTTCGCACATTTTGAGCATGTTTTAATATGTCCTTTTTCTGATGATTTAATAACTTTTTTACGGTATTCCAGACAAGGCTTTGGAAAATTTATAAAATAATATGTATTGTATTTAAATGTTTTATAGCGTGTATCACTCTTACATACTCCATAACAACACCGCTTCGTCGTTCCTTTTCGTACTGATACCATAATAATAATTGATAAAAAAAACTTATTTGCTACTTAAGGCACTTTTTTCTTTATTTGCGTATTTTTTTTCTTCAATAAGTATACTTTCCTTAGTATTTTTTTTTATTTTAATTGTGTTTACAGGCCCTTTAACATGCTTGTTTACAAAAAACAGTACGAAAAAAATGGCGGATACTGACGCATGCGCACAAAAAAAAATTGTGATGAAAAGGCCTATATCATGCAGTTTTTAGACAATTGCAGCAGAACCGCAGGAAATAAACCCAGCAACCCCTATATTCCTCGTGAAAATCTCTATCTATTAATATAAAAATGTACGGGGTATTCCATTTAAAAAATGCGTCACTCGTGCTGTAACTCTTTTGTATTTCTTTCAAATGTTTTTTTGATTAGATTATTGAATTCTATTCGTTTTTTAAAAAAGTACAGGGAAGTTCGGAAGTAAAGCCCTCTTTACTTTAAAATATATAACTCTGTACCAGATTCCTTTGGCCTTAAGAGAAACACTTTAGTAAAGGAAATTTTTAATTTGAAATTTGCGAATATTTCAGATGCCTTTAATTTTAAGAAAAAAGTAGTTTTTTTGTGCAAAATTTGGGACCTGACGATAAAATTTAATCATATCCACATAAAAAAATACTTATTAAGCATACGCTGTAAAAACTTTGCAAATTCTCTACCAAAGTGTTCTCCTTGAGGCCAATAGCAAGGTATATATTTGGTGTGAGTCTCATGTCTCACTTTTCAAAAAAAAAAATTAAAAATCCTATATTCGCCCTTGTGTTTCTTGGTAATCGATTTTAATTTATTTACGTTTGGTTGTTTAAGAAATACACCCACAGTAAAAGATAAATTCAACAATATCAAATTGCCTTCTATTATTCTTTTATTTCTCAAATAATACTTTACAAAAATTCTGCATAGCTTGGCAATATTTTTCAGTTAACAGATTCCTATACTTGCATTGAAACTAGGTCAACAACTCTACTGTGCTTTGTCCATATCCATATCAGCACACAATACGGTCGGTTGCTAATAGGAAACAGACATCTTTGTTAGACAGGCCATGGTGGCAAAAGCTGTGCCATAGATATTAAAAAAAAACATATTCGTCTTAAAAAAGTTTTTTGATCTTTGTAAATTCAATTATAAATAATATTTAGGGTTTTAGAAAATACATGTACAGTGACAGCCATTTAATCTTGGGCAAAAAATTTGTCAAATTTTTACTTTTCTGCCATTTTTTGTAAAACGCTCTTTTTTATCTTGTTTTACTTTTAATTACTATAAATAAAGCAAAATGTAAAAGAAAATATAAATATTTTATAAAAACTAACAAATTAATAATAGTATATTACATACCAGAGTGGTAAGAAGCCCATTACACACGATTTCGAAAATTACGGTACGAGCGTGAGCAGTACAATTAAAGAGTGTGTAATGGACACCACTCGAGTTGTGTACTATACTTTTTCTGACTTTATGTTTAGTTTTTTTATAAATAAAAGCAGAAGATTATGTAAACTTTAATAAGTAACAATACAAATAATAATACAAACATTTGCGTTGTCAAGGCGATGCTATTTGTTTTATAGCCAGCTTTACGTAAAATCTATTGAAAGTTTTCAAGATTTTGGGGGCTCGCGGCTAATGCGATTGTGGAACTGTTACGTAATATATATATATATATTACGTAACTGCCCTACACCACAGTTTGGCTTCTTATAGTATAGTGTTTGTAATTAGAGATTTACTGATAAAGTAGACGGTGTGTAATTAGGTTCTTACTAATATAGGAGTAGAAAATAGTATATTACATACCGAGAGTGGTAAGAAGCCCATTACACACGATTTCGAAAATTACGGTACGAGCGTGAGCGAGTACCGTAATTCGAAAGAGTGTGTAATGGAGCTACCACTCGAGTTGTGTACTATACTTTTTCTACGACTTTATGTTTAGTTTTTTTATAAATAAAAGCAGAAGATTATGTAAACTTTAAGCAACAATACAAATAATAATACAAACATTTGCGTTGTCAAGGCGATGCTATTTGTTTCATAGCCAGCTTTACGTAAAATCTATTGAAAGTTTTCAAGATTTTGGGGGCTCGCGGCTAATGCGATTGTGGAACTGTTACGTAATATATATATTACGTAACTGCCCTTACGCACAGTTTGGCTTCTTACAGTATAGTGTTTGTAATTAGAGATTTACTGATGAAGTAGACGGTGTGTAATTAGGTTCTTACTAATATAGGAGTAGAAAAATTAATTAACAATTTAATAAATTCGAAGAAACCTAAATATCCTTCCAAACAAATTTAATATTTTATTGCGGCCCTGTATTTTTTCTAAAACAGAGTTTAGCCTTCCAGACATCGAATGGACCAAATCCCGGGCGTAGTCCGGATTTCCTCGTAACTCATGCCACGCCTCTAAAATTTTATCCTTAAGTTCGTATACATTTTGCGGCCTAAACTCACTTTCCCTATTAATTTTTTTAACTAATAAGCCCCAAACATTTTCCATAACATTTAAATCCGGACTGCGTGCGGGCCATGGTAAAACCCTGATACATTGCTCTTCCATCCATTCATCGACTTGCCGGGCCGTATGAACGGGACACTTATCTAGCTGAAAGATAAAATTTCTGTCCGGAAATCGATCCAGTACAGAAGGAAGCATGATATTTTGCAGTAGATCTATATATACCTCAGCACTGAACCTTCCTTCGATTAATTAACATACACCAAGTCCTTGTGCACTCAGCCACCCTCAAACATTTACCGAAAATCGCCCACTACTTCTGTCCTTTTGGGTGTATGTTTCATAAAATCGTGTTCCTGTATATCTTAAGTATCCCTTTGTAGCACGACTGAAACACTTGTTCATATGTGAATATTATATTTTCCCAAAAAATCGGAGGTTCCAAGTAAAATTGTAGAGCAAATCCAAAGCGTTGTTCTTTATTTGCATTTGTTAAAAACGGTTTTAAGGCTGCCGGGTTGCAGCCCAATTCGGATATTTGCCTTATTCTTCGCCGTGCCGTTCTACCGATGCTGAAAAATTGCTTTCCGTTTTTGCTGTAACTACGGATTTAAATGGTTGGTTTCTCGAAACATTTACTAAATAATTGCCTTGTTCTTGATTCGATAGTTTGGGGCTTTCTTCTCTCAAAGGAGTGTGTTTCCTGCCATTTTTTTTAAACAAAATAAATAGTACTCTTTGGGATGTTAAGCTCTTCCGCCTTATTCCTTTCTGGCCAACCTCTCTGCTTAATATAATGAATTATTAATACTTTTTGATCCAAAGTTAAGTTTGGCATTTAAAAAAATATTTTTTGATACTGACAACGAATACGTGTTTCTTTATTAGGTTTTTCAACAGGTATTTATATTCAGTAGAAGATGGCATAAGCCTATTTTACGAAAGGGAAAAAGAATTTCCCAAGTTTTAATGTACAAAATGTAAGACAGAAGGCGAAGCTGTTTTTACAGAATTTTTGAGATTTACCTTTTTTTTTAATTTTGAGAAAGGGGTTGTGTTTTTCCGAAAGCAACATTATTAAAACCAGGCAAAAAATATCTTGCCTTAATTCTGAATACCATTTGGTAAGACAATTCTGCGAATTAATATGACACAATTGTTGACAAATTAATCAATAATATAAAATACAGTTATTACTGAGATAACGATTAACAAATCCGTAAAATAATCGATTTTTTTAGCCAGTTACATTTTTTCTTCTTTTTTTACCGATTACTAATTTCCATTTGGGATATTTCAAATGGGTTATATATACATAAAAGGTATTTTCAAAAAATATTTGTTTTTCCTAAATTTTTGACAAACCCCGATACTTTTATCAAATAACTGGGTACAGAATATTTTTTAACTCCTGAATATTATAGTGGTTAAGCAGATTTGATAGAAATAATATTACCAATTACCCATACGAAGAAACTGTAATAATAAAACATTGGGTAAATGTCGAAAATACAATAAAGTTAGCACAAAGAAGACAGAACTTTAGTTAATGGACAAAAAGATGAAATGAAAATTCACCTTTAAAAAATTAAACTCTGTCAGGATTATTAAATAGTTTTTCTCTTCTTTCTTTTATTCGAAATTGAATTGACATTTTTTTTTCTGGAAAAACAACAAAAAACCTTAAAAGTTAAAAAATATTTTTTGGGTTTACATAACCTTGATAATAAAAAATCAAAATATATATCTTTTAATGACGTCACGTTCATAAACTTAAAATTTTTAAAGGTGGGGCTAAAAAATGCCATTTTTTAGTTTTCTTAAGAAGTTAAGAAAAAAAAATCACATTTTTGACGTTGTCTACCTGCTAAACAAACAAAGCAATTTTAGATATACCTAACTGTTTTGACGCCAGAACTCTGTCATAGCATATTGTAAAATGTATTTTCCGAATACATCATATATGTATAGCGCCAATGCAGCATTTAAAAATACTAACATTTAAAAAGATTTTAAGAAAATTAATAGAGAATCCACTTACCTGTTTCTTGTTTATTGATAGATAGTTTTTTAGTGGTTTTAATTTATCAACAACTGAAACACCTATACTTCTCTTGCAAAATTATAGTGATGCAAAATAGGAGGATTTATCCTCTTATTTAATACAAATTTAATAGTTATTATTTACCAGAGTTATAACCACAATTGACTAAAAGGTAATAAATTATGGCTATTACCGACATGCGAGTTATAAGCTACTTAATTAGCCTTAAGTGGCACATATTCTGTAATTTTGTATGCTAGTTGAATTTAAAAAAAATACTTATAACGTTTAAAATAAGTTTAAAGTTATTATTATTGTGATAAAAAAACCAAGGTGAATTTTGTTATAAACTGAATAATCTTTATTTTTTTAAATCTATTTCGTCCCCTTCAAAATAATCCCCCTCCGATAAAATACACGTATGCCAATTGTTTCTTCCAGTCCTCTATGCATGCCAAATAGTCGTCTTCAGGTATGGCATTCAATGCACGTAGCGGTTCACGTTGAATATTTTCAGTAGACTTAAAACGGTGTCTCAAAGTGGTCTTTTGAGTTTTGGGAGCAGTCAGAAGTCGCACGGAGCTAATTCAGGCGAATACCGTGGCTGAGAAACAATATAAGTAGCTAAAAAGTCTGGAATAACCAATGCAGTGTGAGATGGTGCATTATCGTGATGCAAAAACCAAGAGTTGCCTCACCACAATTCCGGCCGTTTCTTGCGAATAACCTCACGCAAATGACGCATATCATTCAAATAATACTCCGTATTGACTGTTTGGCCGGGTGAAAGGAATTCATAGTGCACTACCCCACGATAATCGAAGAAAACAGTCAACATGACCTTGATTTTT
Source organism: Listronotus oregonensis (assembly GCA_019359885.1). Lineage (NCBI taxonomy): Eukaryota > Metazoa > Arthropoda > Insecta > Coleoptera > Curculionidae > Listronotus > Listronotus oregonensis. Next base: position 45,635 of record JAHBCN010003073.1, on the reverse strand, counting down.
AAACGACTTTGCATTGATTTTCGTGGCCGTCGTTTACCTTTTGCACGGTTTTTACTCGATTGGTCGGTTGTTTCCGGGTCATATGCATAGATCCAAGTTTCATCACCAAATGTTATAACGTCCTAATAGTTGGCAAGCATCTCTGTACAGACTTCTCGGCGTCGTTTTTTTCCATAAAATTGAGAAATTTTGACACCAAACGTGATATCACTTTTCTGATACCCAAATGATCCTTCAAAATCGCTTGAATCGATCCATATGATATATTTACCATACCCACAAGGTCTCTAATAGATAATCGTCGATTTTCAAGCACTAAATCCTTCACTATCTTGATGTGTTGCTCGTAAATAATTGATGTTGATGGTCGTCCAGAGCGTTCCAAATCAGCAACATGTTCTTGGTCCTCTTTAAAGTCCTTATACCACTTATACACATTTTTTTACGACATGGCATTTCGTCACAAGAAATTTTATTTCACAATCAAAATTTCGTCGCACTTCGTTGCTCAACAAAATCAGACATTGTAAAAACACTCAAATCAATTTTTCTTTGTTTACAAAACCATGCGAAACTAAATACTAATAATGTGAGATACGTCAAATTTTTACCAAATGTTACTAGCAGTGGTACCAACTTAAAAATAAAACAATTTTCCCAAATTGGCATGCGCTGAAAGTTTAAATGAAATGTTCACCTTAGTTTTTGATCACAGTGGTGGGTTTAAAACTATTGTGACAAAAAATAATAAATATCATTTAATTAGAGACACAGAATTAGATTATGTATGTGGATGTAATAGGATACATATCCAGAATTTTCAAAATTGTTTTATCTAAAAATTAAAACATGGGACCTATACCAAATGTTTGTGACTGACGGATAAATTTGATTAAATTTACGAAAAAAAAATCCAAATGGGGATTTCCTTTTAAAACTTAGCTGTTTTTGGGCAGAGGGGCAAAAAAAAACTTTTTTTTCCCAAATTCCATATTAAAAATTTTCTTTACCAATAGTATATAGTACAGGGCGTTTTCTAATTGAATGTCAATATTTAAGGGGGCAATTTTTGGTTCCATTTTAAGAAGAAATCATTATATGAACGTATATCCTAAACGTCTTAACTTCTAAGATACGTGTGGTAAAATTTTCAAAAATAAATAATTTAATATTAATACTTGTAATACCACTTTAGATATTTTATTAAAGTTTGATCTACATGTACCATGTACCAAGAGGCATTTTTTGGTGTACCACATTTTTTTAATTCATTTCCATTAGTACGGAATTTAACCTGCCTATTTTGACAGACATTGATGGTGCGCCACTGATTTCTCATAAATAAAAAAAAATTTTTGAAATCCTCAATCATTTCTGAGCAAAGGTAAATACTTGATTTTTTTCAATGCAATACATGGTTTTTGCTTAAAAAAATAAAAACCGTTTCTTTAAATGATCATAAAAAATCGGTAAACAATATCACCATGCAAAGAAATACTTGATTTAATTTTTCTAGGTGAAAACCGTTTGTCGAACTAAAAAAATCAAGAGATCAAATCTGTTAATAATTTTTTTTAGCCCGCGACGCACGGTTTTCACCTAGAAAAATTAAATCTAGATATTTCTCTACTTGGTGATATTGTTCACCGATATTGTTCTGATTATGCAGAGAAACGATTTTTATTTTTTTAAGCGAAAACCGTGCATCGGATTAAAAAAAATCAACTAATCAACTTTGCATAGAAATGATAAGGTCTGCCAAAATAGGCAGGTCAAACTCTGTACGAACGCCACTGGTGGAGATTAAAAAAATTTGATGCATTTAAAAATGCAGACGTTTAGGGATATACGTTCATAGAAAGTTTTCTTAAATGGACTCAAAAATTGCTTAAACATAAAAATAAAAGTAAAATAAATTTCTAATATTTAATAGATAAATTTATAAATAAACGACTTATTCGTCTGGTTAAAAAAAAAGTCATACTTTTGAATCCTTTCTGAAAAGAAAAATATTTCTTTTAGTTAATAATAATATTAATATTTCTTTATGGTCATATAAGATTATACACCATTTGGACAAAGCAGAATAAAATAAAAATATGCTAATAACAAAAAAAAATAAATTATATGATATTATGAAAAAAAAAGACAATATTATGGTTCAATGCAATAAATATATTCTAAATTATTTCAAAGTATTTGAACAATACATAATAAGCGTTTCTTAACAATAAGTTTTTGACGTACAATTTGAATTAATTAATACTACCTACATTTTTAATACTAGCAGGTAAATAATTAAACACTTTTTTTGAGTCATAAACTGAAAATTTTATTGAAGTAAAACATGACTTTGGAAGATAAAGTTAAAAATTTTGTTTAGTATTTTGCGAAGAATTTTTAGTATTATTTATAGTACAGTAAACGCAGGTGTAAACCTGAAGATCAGGTTGGGCCGTCATATTTTTTTTTTATTTGCAGGTATTAATGTATACAATAACCTCTAAAAATATCATATATAAAAAAATGTCCGCAAGGGCCTGAAAATGGCCCTCAAGAGCCCGGAAATCCGTTTTTTCAACTAATTTGGTCGATATCTCCCAAAATATGACACTGAAAAAATGAAGAGCAGTTTATTGGCTGCAAAAACGATTCTTATCACTTTTGTCAAAAATTTGATAGTTTTTGCAATAATCGGCCATAAATGCGCCGAGTACTTTTTGCACCTGCCCCCTATCTCGAAAGGTACTTTAAGCTACTTACACTTCCAAACGGACGGACTAATTTTTAAATAACTCACGTAAAATGCATATTTTTGCATGATTCAAAGTTTACATGAAAGAAGGAACGTGTAGCAATAATATATTGTTACTGTTTCCTTTTTGTTTCTTTAGAATATTAAAAACTGGAGTCAAAGTTAGTTTTTGCTCGATATTTTGACCCTCCTATCAGTCTGTTCATATTTTTTTTTAAAAGTAATTTTACCAAATTCTTTTGGATTATGAAGCTTTGAAAGGTGTTGAATACATTTCGCAAAATTTAATAAATATATTTGTGTTTTTGTATAAACAACGTGTTTTTCGCGCCTTTAAGGCGGTTTTTTTGAACTTCCGGAGTTTTCGAACATGCTCGGGTCTATCGGGAATTAATAAATATTCAAAGACCATAAACAATCTTTGAAAAAATGATAGATAAATGATCTTTATGTTACTTTAGAAAACAAAAATAAACCCTTACCTTGTGCTCCAAAAAGAAAACTGGAACAATTTAAATATTGTCACGGTTTTCTATAAAGACGTTTTTTTTTCTGAAAACAAAAATAAAAAGTAAGTCAATTTTTTTTTCACTTTTTACACTTTCCTCTTGATTAATAAAAGTATGCATTAAAAATTTACAATCCTATTTACATAGATTGTTTGTAAATAAAAGAGCAGAAAGTATTGAAGCCAATGTGGGTGCACGCGCTGTAGCAGACGGCTGTTCGATACTAAACATAAACGGTACGCGCACGGAATAAAATAATAAATAACTCAATTATTTAGAGAAAATTTAAAGGCAGAATTTTTTGTCGTGCACTTATTAAAGTACTTTATGTAAATATACATATATTGACAAAAAGGTCAGAATGTGATATTAAATACAATTGTAAAGCTCAAAAAATTTGAGCACGAAGAGAAAATAATCATCAAAAAAATGTCGAGTTTTTATTGGGACAAGAATTTCCTGGATTTTCCGGAAAACTAAAAAATTTGGAAAAAAAAAGAGTGCCATCGAGAAGGGGACAATCTAAGCTTTTGAATGATGTGCATTGTTAGCCGATATGGTCCTTAAATATATATTAATTAGCGATAAACCCGAGCATTTTTAAAAACTCCGGAAATCTAAAAGAACCGCTCCAAGAAAAACACGTTGTTTATAAAAATACACAAAAATTATTTATTGAGTCTTTCGGAATGTATTTAACACCTTTCAAAGCCCCATTATCCAATAGGATAATGGGGCTTTGAATAAATAAATATGAACAGATTGATAGGAGGGTCAAAATATCGGGCAAAAACTAACTAAAAATTACCTGGAAATATGGAAAACAATTACTTTGGGACGCTACTTGCAGCCATACACTTGCAAAATCCTATCTGGACAAAACTTCTAATTTTGTAGGTGCGGCTGCTCGTATTGCCGAGAATAAAAAACATCTGAAATATAAAGAGCTTGAAGAACGCTTTATCTTCATTCCTTTTGCTGTTGAAACTTTTGGTCCTTTGGGTGATGAGGCTAAGGGTTTTATTAATGAAATTTGCAAAAAAATACAATGCAAAAAAATCTCGAAGTTTCATCATCCAAAGAATTGGTTTAGCTGTGCAACGGGGTAATGCAGCATCGGTCCTAGGAACAATCCAGGAAGACCTAGGACTTGATGAAGTTTATAATGTTTAAATATAGATTAAGTTATTTATTTAATTTTAGAATATTGTTATTTGGTATTTATAAGATTATATATCTTATTTATTTACATGTAATAACGAATAAGATTTAATATGTTAATATACTTATATAGAATAAGTTTATATACCAAGAAAACAAAATAAACTCCTAACTTTGGCTCGAGTTTTTAATATTCTAAAGAAACAAAAAAATGGAAACAGTAACAAGATATTATAGCTACAAGTTCTTTCTTTTATGTAAACTTTGAATCATGCAAAAATATGCATTTTTACGTGAGTTATTTAAAAATAAAGCCGTCCGTTTGGAAGTGTAAGTAGCTTAAAGCACCTTTCAAGATACGGGGCAGGTGCAAAAACTACTCGGCGCTTTTATGGCCGATTATTGCAAAAACTATCAAATTTTTGACAAAAGTAATAGGTATAATTTTTGCAGCTAATAAACTGTTCCATTACATTTTTTTCTTAAACATCCTTTTTAAAAACAGTATCTTAAATATCAGATCCATACATAGATTAAATAAACAAATATTGGCACATGGGGAATTCACCCCTTGCAGAGCTTTTCGATATAATGACATAAACTAGGTCGAATTTAACTCACATTAATACCATATCTTTTAAGAAAATTTAAATTTGCACATTTTTTTCTGAAAACATGTATCTGTGATTTTAAAATCGAATATTCAATAATGAATTCATATTAAATACAGAAGCTCAAAAATAATTAGTGGCTAGTAATATCACAAAATAATATCAAAAAATTTCAAAATAGACAATAATTCCTATTTTCAGGAAAATAAAATTTGGAGCTCCTCAATTTAAGTGGACTCTAATCCACTTTGTAATATGTCTGACCTATGTCTGTGTTAAAGTTACGCAATAAATACTGATACAAAGACATTTAATAATGGAAATTAAAAAACCGCCGAAAAACTGTTGCAAATAACAAAATTATTTATTATTTTGGGTTTAACACTTTAAAAGAGCTAGTAGATTTTATGGCAAATTATTTTTAATACAATAATTATTAACGATGATAGGATCAATAATATTGCAAAAACAATAAATTACCAATAAATGGAAAAAAATTATTTAAAAGATATACCAACTTGAACGATATTCACATAATTACTGGCTAAATCTGACTGTCCCTAGGAAATAAAAAAAATTATACATGAAACTTGGACAAGCTTTTATCTTCATCTGTATTCAAAATATTTTCAGATCATGTGAAACTTGAATGTTATTACTTATAATTTTTAGAATAAAAAATAGAAAAAAAATGTTTTAATTAAAGAGTGTAACGCAGTTGTCTTAAATCAATCTTTCCTAAGAACAAAGGTAAATAACTTGATTTCGTTTTAAGATAAATTTAAAATTTAAATTATTATGTATTGTGTTTTAAATAGAGCATATTATCTTAATTTTTATCTAATGTTTATTCTTTTTAAGTGGTCTTCTTGTTTTTTAAAGAAAAATGCTATACCCCAGTGGCGTGAAGTGTGTATTTCTGTATATATGTAACAGTAACTTGCATTTAAACTCAATTTTTCATGATAAATTGAATTAAAAAATAAAATACAAGATGTGTTTGAAGTAAACTTAGACTTTCAAGATCTGAATGGCTGATTAGCCTTTGCCATAAAAAAAAAAAAAAAAAAAAAAAAAAAACTGCTCTCCATTTTTGTCTAAACACGAATTGCGTAAGTGTCATATTTTGGGAGATATCGACCAAATTAGTTGAAAAAACGGATTTCCGGGCTCTTGAGGGCCATTTTCAGGCCCTTGCGGACCTTTTTTATATATGATATTTTTAGAAGGTATTTTATACATTAATACCTATAAATTGAAAAAAAAATTGTGACGGCCCAACCTGATCTTCAGGTTTGAGGTTTCTTCGGTCTTCATTTACTGAACTATTATTAGTCTTTTGAAAATAATGAAAAAATTCTGAAAATCCAGAAATTTTTTCTCCGTCAGATTTTTTTGCATGAAATTTTGGTTTAAGGTATAAATACCTGGAAAATCACTATCCGTACGCATGAAAGGGTGTGCAATGCACTTTAAAATGCACTTTTGTGTAATTTTTTTTTTATATTTTTCGATGTTTTTTTATATAATTGATCCAAATAAAAAAAATTTGATTGATTGAGCATTTTATTAAGGTGAATATCTAACAATAAAAACATTTTCTTAAGATAATCAATTTGCAAATTTAATTATTTTATTTTATGACTTTAATTTTATGATTTTTATTCTATAGGTAACAAATTATAATGGCAGCTAACGTATGTATTCTCTGTAACAAGGAACTTGGTAAAGACATCTTAACAGTTAAAGAAGTCGCCAAAATATATAATTTGAATAAACAAAATAAGGAAAGATGGGAAGCACGATTTAATAAATAAAAGTAACAATTTACAAGCTCATACCAGATGCTCAAAGTCTTACACAGACTGGAGGCAAGTTACTGCCAATGTTAATAAGATTTTTAAAGGATGAGGTTAAATCAACTTTTTCATTAGAAAGCTGTTGCTTTCTGTGTAGACTGGGAGCCTCATATAAGACCATTAAAACGAAAAATAGGAACAAAACGAAGTCATGATATTAGAATGGGTAAATCTGACTATACAATTAATAAATTATTGAATGTGCTACTTAAAACCCCTGATCATGATTATAAAGCATTACAAAATCTTTTGGCATCAAATGTTAATTTTGTTGAGAGGAAAGCGCGTTGCCATTACCGCTGTTTTACAAAAATAACAGATCTTAAAGGAGAAGTTGATATTAGCGACAAAAAAATAAATAAATTGTTACTGCAAATGGCTAAGTATTTTAATAATAACCCAGAAGAAAGTCAATTTAGTTTTCATGAGACACGCTAAAGGTATGGAATGCTTAAAAGTGAACTACAAAGTTTAGTTGGCCATATCGAAAATAATGGATCCGAATGGATCCGTGACTCTTCTGACAATGAGCCTCCCTCAAAAAGGATGAGGATGTAAATTTTTTCCTCAATATTTTAAATAAAGATTTTATGTAATTATTTAATATTACCATAGAAATAATGCACTTTTTGATGCAATACTTTGGTCCAAATGGCCCAAAATGCAACATAAATGTTTCTAAACAATCTGTAATATTTAAAATTATATTAAAAAATAAAAATTACAAAGTTTTATTTATTTAGATCAATAGTATAAAAAAGCATTAAAAAAATATGAAAAAATAGCAACAAAAAATGCACTTTTTCACACAAAAGTACATTTTAAAGTGCATTGCACACCCTTTTATGCATACGGATAGTGATTTTCCGGTTATTTATATCTTGAATTGTAACTTCTTGCAAAAAAAACTGATGGAGATTTTTTTTTTGAATTTTCAGGATTTTTTCAATGAAATAAGTTTTTGTTTATTGAAGATACTGCTTCTAAAATATGCATAAAAGCAAATGTTAAAATTCTTTTTAATATAAATAATGATTTATATGGGTCAAATTTAAATAACTTAAATTTATTTAAATAGTTTTTGGGTTTTCTCGCCAGATAAGAAATTGTCATAAAAAATACTTTTTTAAAAAGATATCGTACTCACTGTAACCATTCCAAAGTTATGTTGAGAATTTTTTAAATTTTTCAAATGAGTAAAGTTGTTAAAGTAAGTATTAAAGGTATAAAATAAAAAGAATTATTCTTGAAAAAGCTGGTGCATTAAACCTAATAAGTCAGGTTTGTCACTGGTATTTATTATAATTATGGTCAATTTTTAAAACAATAATATACGCCACTGGTATTAAGAGCGACAGAGCATACACATAAAGTAAAATTGAGATATATAAATCGATACCTTTGTCTTTCTAGTCTGGTGCAGCTTTATAATCCATTTTTGCTTTATTTGCATTAAAGTGTCATCATGCCCTCACGATCTATAAGCTCGAAGTTTTTTAGGTATTTGTAGGACATAGAGTGTATTAAAAAATTAAATATGTCCGTTATTTTAAGAATAGGCTTAACCTATTTTAGCAACTTAAGAGTAACAAAATGTTCTTTTTACTTAATTTAATATCTCCAGAAAATAAAATCATAAACCAATACCAACCATTTATTGTATCTCTTACTATTTATGATATTCTAGTATTATTATAAGAATATAGTCAAAAACAATGTACTAAAAGTACTAAAAACTAGATATTTTTGCATTTTTTTACTAATTTTAACCAAAAGCTTTACCAGCTTCTAACTGAATTAACTTTATTTAGGTGTATACTTTTTTAAAATAACCAATTAGTCGGCAATGTTTGCGTAACATTTTTACTTATGGCAAATATTGCAAAATATGGCAGAAAAATCAGGACGTGCAGGTTTAGGCGATAGTACTTATAAAAAAAGTCTGGTTAACAGGGCCGAATTTAACTTTTTGCCGCCCATAGGCTAATATACTTTTGCCGCCCTGAAAATATTTTTTTGGATATCAGAACACAAAAATTTAGCATTAAAATAATGTAAACTTCACTTGTAATTCCTAACAATGTAAAATCATACAGAAAATTAAATAACAATTCTTTAAAACAAACAAATTTCTTAATATAAAAACAAAATATAAGTTAAAATGGTAAAACAAATAAATAAGTCTCTTTTTGAACTATGTATTATTTAGTTATAGGCTATACCCATATTTTTCTTCTAACCTTTTATTCTGCAAAATTATTAATTATATCATTAAAATTTACGATTATATTTCTTTAAAAATGAATCGTATATATGCCGCCCTAGGCTTCAGCCCAATCAGCCTTTGCGTTAATCCACTCCTGCTGGTTAAATGGTACCAGGAAGAACCTGACAATGTTAGTGATATAGACAATGTTAAATCAGTATATGATACAAATTTAGATTTGTCCCAATTTGAGGACAATACTAAAAGTAATTAAAGTACACAAAAGAGACACTAACAAACCATGTAAATGCGAAATAAATTTCTACGGGTGCTGCACGTCAGCAGTTTAACCATCTTCAAAAACTCTAAAACACTATATTTTGGCAAAAAAAGCATAGACACCTTAACCTTCATGTGGACTGACAAAGGGTATCAGATGCGCAGTCCAAAAGTTAGTTTTTATGGGTGATAAAATGTGTCCTTGCGCTATAGTCATCCCTTAGGGTCTTAAATCATGCGCAAAACGGACCGGCAAACCGATTTTATTTACACGTTTGTCGCCGGCCAGCTCCGTACTGGCCGCTTGTGTGAGATTTTTTAGTTTTTGGACTGACTTATTTTGTGATTTGTGATAGAATTTCTATATAATTATAGATTCTAAACAAGTTTAACTGGTTTATTGACTTCTTTTGTGTGTAGTGGTAGTATTTATACATTTCTTTTGTTCATAAACAAAATTTAAACTGTTTTTTGTTGATCCGCAAACGTGCTCGTTGGTCGGTGGAGGGAATATGTATATCCCGCTTTTCGTGCTGATTGGTCGACCTCTCCTTATCGAGCAAAAACACGTTAATTGTACATCCATATGCAAGTCCAGTCAAATAAACACATTCCTAACCGACAGGAAACAAACAATGTATTACACGATCCCTTTACTAAGACCCAAGCAAAGCAGAACCCTTTAAATATACAGAAATCGTTCAAACTTCGTCGTTTTTGAACTGACATAATATCGTGTAACGTAGACCCTCACGCATTTAATCGATTCTAACAGTTTCAAAATCGTTTTACAGTGGTACAAATACTGGGTCTTAAAACAAACACTATCTTTAATTAGCCCTATTTTACCTATTTAAATTTTGTATTATCTTATTGTTTGTATTACTACCTAACATCATTTATATATGTATGGAACCGCAAAATAAAAAAATTTAGTATTTTTCGTAACGAGCAGAGCAAAAGAATATAATTTATGAAAAATAGTGTTTCCCAACGCGTTTTACACAATATTTTTTCTAATTTTGAATATAATATGATCCTTTTTAATTAAAGTTTAAAATATAAAAAACTTTTCAAAACTCATTGACGTTGTCAAATATCTTACCAGTTGCAAAATATTTAACTTTTTGTAACTAGTTATGAAAACTAGGATATTTGATAACATCAATAAATTTTGAAAAGTGTCACTTAAAATGTCAAATTTAGAAAAAATATATTTTATAAATATAAATTAACTAATGATTTATAGAAATTTCTAGGCCCGGCACTGGTCCTTTATTTTAAATACGCATAACCCTCTCGTTTGTTTAGTGCGCGCAAGCGTAATCTTACCATAAATGCGATTAGCGATTACATATCTAAACTTAGGTTATCTATGCACAGACACCGTACGCAAAAACTGCCCCCCAAAACACTGAACTTTGGCGTTTACTGGAATCAGACTTTATATTTAATATTTGTGTTTATATGTTTTTATTTGATTATTTAAATTTTTAAAACCCTTTTCCAAAAATATATGTCCAGATTGTCCAGTCATTGTTTTTATTTCTTAAGATTTGTTAAACCATTACGAGTTATTAATATTTTATAAATTTATGTTTACTGATTGGTTTTGGGATTACGGTCTTTATAAATTTAAGTTAATTTAATTAATTTTTACATAATTTAGCTTTATTTTATTATTAAATAAAAACGTAAGCTCATTTGCATTTTTACTTTTTATTCAAATCATTTCCGACTACGCCGGACCATTTATGTTTGTAATATGGGACTGGACCAGTTAAGGGTTAAAAAATAAGCTAAAATTAATGCAGGGACTGCTGGTACCATTATTGTCGATAAACGCTTTAGGTGCACTAATAAATCAGTGCCTTTTAATTTTTTTGTGTTATATAGACCCAATATATTACAAAACTTTTAGAATCTTTAGGTAATAATATAAAAAATTGTGTTATTTTTTTGTACATGTTTACAGTAATTAAAATAATAATTTAGTAAATTAAGAAAAGACGTTTGGACAATATTTTCTTAACAAATGCTTACTCCCTTCGAGTACGCCGTACTTTTGACAATCATTGCCAACTGTGTCGTCCTAGCACTGGAAGAGCATCTACCCTGTGCCGATAAAACGATGTTAGCACAAAAATTAGTAAGTACTTACTTTTTTCTACATTTTACTACTAATACCGTGTTTTACCTTTTTTTATTAGTTTGAAAAATATACACACAACCAAACTTATATGGAATCATTTATAATTTTTCATTATTTTTAAGATATATAAACATTTTTGTTTATAAATAAAACTCTGTCCTAACCAATGACTTTTAATGCAAAAAAAATCATTTATTAATAATACAAATTAATAAATTTACAAAATAAACCCAATGGTATTTTTGTTGGTTTCAGAATCGAAATAAGATTTAAACTTTAATGGTCAAAAAGCAAAAACAAAAAAAAATGCTTGTTTTAATAATCCGTGGTACCACCTCTATTCCTTATGCAAGCTTCAATTCTCGTTGGCATGCTTCTTATTTAATTGTCAACACTGTCTTGGGGTATGTTTTCCTATTCTACTAACGCTGCATCAGTAAGCTATGCGACATTTCCTGGATTGTTTTGACGTGCTCGAACCCTTCTTTTGAGTTGGTTCCACATGTGTTTAATAGGATTTAGGTCTGGTGAACATGCAGGCCAGTCTAAAACTGTGACACCTTTCGTTTCAAGACAATTTCCAGCCACTCTGCAGGTATGGGAAGGTGCATTATCGTGCAGAAAGATAAAATTATCCTCAATTGTAGCTCTCCAAAGCCTAACGATTGGTTTTAGCACTAAACCAACATACCTCCTAGCCATTAAAGTTTGTTGAAGTCGTAACAATAAAATTTTTGTTCGTAGCAAAATACCTCCCCAGAACAATACAGTTCTTCCTTTATATCTTGGGACAGATCTGGCAGCCTAGAGTCTCGCTTGTCTTCCTGGAGGTCTGAGAACCCGAATTCGATGGTCCTCTGATCTTAGGCTAATTCTGGTCTCATCCGAAAAAAGATGTAACACCCTCGAACGCGAAGTCTTTTTCTTATGGTTTTAACTGAAACGTTCATACCTCTGGCTTCTAGAAGTTGTCGTTACAGCTCTGGATAAGAAACACTGGAATTTCTTCTAGCAATTTAGCACGCAAAGCGGTCCTGTTGTTCAGTTGTGACTCTTGGACCTCCTAGTTCCAATTGCATATGTTTTCGATACAACACCCTGGGTAACCCCTACTACCTCTGCTACGTCTTTTTGGGGCATTCCTTGTTCAATAAGAGCAATAATTCTTCCTCTCTGCACATTTGTTAGACCAACATAAGGCATTTTTTATTACCGAGAATTGTGATTTTACAACAAAACACAAAATTCACAAAATGATAAATCGTAGCAGTCGTTTCTCTTTTTCTTTATCAGAATTGTTTACAACAAAAAAGCTTTATCTTAAGGATGGATACCAATTTTTTTCCTTACAAAAAGTTAGGTCAAAAATAAAGAGTGATTCCATATAAGTTTGGTTGTGTGTGTCTTATTCAGTTTTATACAAATGCTAATATAGATTTGTATTACCTGTTTTGGAAAAAAAAACACCAGCAATATTTAATATAGGTTTTTTACTATGTCACTTGATATTACCGTTTATCAAACAACTGGCAATAATCTATACAAATAAAAAAATAAAGGCGTAAAAGAATATGATGCCTTTATTTTCAATAACACTTAGAGCACCATATAATCTAGTCAGGGTTTTTGTTTTTAATATAGATATTTTCCAACATTGATTTAAAATTGATAAAAGCGCACTAATATCATTGCTTTTTGAGCCTGATTTAGTCAAAGCGTCGATTAAGGCTCAGATGACACTAATGTTACCAAATGTAGCCTAATGCCTGCCAACCTAATTATTTGGTCCTTTAAAAGTATTTATCGCTGTAACAATGTGAACTCTTACTATAAAAGTATTTTTTAAATTAAAAAATCTATTTATTTGTTCACATAAAAAATAGAATAAATCCCCGGATTAAAAAAAAATAATAATACTTTGCATTGTGACTTTTTTAATATTAAATTCGTAGACTTCGTTTACTGCATACCGTAAAAATATTTTCCAAAAAATTATGAAAATTAAATCGTGATTTTTAAAATCTTAAGAGTAACAAAGATGTTTTTTCACGAAAGTTGACTTGTGGTCAGGAATTTTTTTTTCTGTAGCATTAATATTTACTTTTTAGAAATGTTTTAGTTGAAGGTTTTGTCTAAAAACCTAATTAGCAAACTAATATTTTAAATAAATAATAATTTAAGGATCGTATTGGGCCCAATACTTTTTTTCTATTATTTCGTAACTAATTTAAAAAAAAAACCGTTAATTTATATGGAAATAAATATTTTAAAACCTTTATTTTTTAATAAGTTTTTATTATTTGTCCTTTTTAAAGACATATTCTAATTTTTAAACATTTACAGTCTTATCACGACTAAATGAACTTTAAATTGGGCCATAAATTTATTAGGTCCATTAAAAAAAAATCAGGGACTAACTTTTTCATAAATTAATGGCACGGTAAAAAAATATGTATACAGTATGTTGAGGGAAAAGGTGTTGAAGAGGAAAAACTTTTTTATTTTTGATTTTATTAAAAAAAGCTACTCTTGATAAAAAATTTTGCTACTTCTTAGAGTAAGACTAGAATAGAAACATTTAACATATTTTATACGCGGTATTCAGAAAATTGAGAAGATTTAAAATGGTACTAGAGTAAAATGCATTTATTTAAGAAGATATGGAAATAAGTTACTAGGAAAAGTTGTTCAAAAGTAAAAGATAGTTCCTAATACCAATTTTCGAAAAAATCGGCCTACTTTTATTAATTTGTAATGAAAATTATTTTATTATCAAATAACTAATTCCAAATTACCAACTCATTTTTGTGCTAGTAGGCGTTGATAGTGACAAGCTTTATTGACACTTCGCTTTTATATTTCATTAGCCGTAGTATCGTCAGCTTTAAATGCTTACTTTACAGCAAAAAAAGTGATAAAATTGATAATAAAAATTTAAATTGATATTAAAATAAATTTAATCACAAAAACTAAAAGTAGGCCGATTTTTTCGAACATTGGTAATAGAGACTAGCTTTTACTTTTGAACAACTTTTCTTAGTAACTTATTTCCATATCTTCTCAAATAAATGCACTTTACTCTTGTACCATTTTAAGTTTTTCAATTTTCTGAACACCGCGTATAAAATATGTTAAATGTTTCTATCCCAATCTTACTCTAAGAAGTAGCAAAATTTTTTATCAAGAGTAGCTTTTTTCGATAAAATCAAAAATAAAAAAGTTTTTCCTCTTCAACACCTTTTCCGTGGACATACTGTATATTATTGACAACGAACTAAATGCATCCAAAGATAAAAATATGCTTATATTTACGGTTTATCTTGTTGCGTGTATTTCTATATTATACTAATATTTTTCTTGTCTTCTAGGAAAAAACGGAAGTCTACTTCCTAGGAATCTTCTGTGTGGAAGCTTCCTTAAAAATCCTAGCGTTAGGTTTTGTTTTACACCGGGGTTCATATCTCAGGAATATCTGGAACATTATGGATTTCTTTGTGGTGCTTACAGGGTAAGACGCAATTTGACTTACATTTTTTAGCCTAGTTTTAAGACTTTTTTACTCTTGTTATCATTTTCATTCATTTTAAAATCAACATTATAAATAATAAAAATGCTGATTTAATATCAAGTGTTGAAAATTATATACCGAGTGTTTCTCAGAGTTTGTTCCGCCCTGTAACTTTTTGATTTTTTGAGATTAAAAAAAATTGTGACGTGATTATCAGAACTAAATATTTTATGCATCGCTCAATCTATGCACTTATTTTGTATTACTTCCGGTTTGACCGGAAATTACTAGTTGTTTCAGATTTTAAATGTGACCACCAGTATATTTTCTTTTATTTTGATAGAATATAACATTCTAAATATAATGACGCCTTATATAGTTTCTTTTGACACTTTACCGTCATTATATTTAGTTTTATAAATTCCAGTTTAGAGAGTCTGAAGTACGTTAAATTTGCTAATTTTACATTATATAGTCACGGAAAAACAAATTCGATCATCTTACCCGAAATACCGACAGCGGTACTAAATTATTTTGAACAAAATGCTCTTTTTATGCTAACGAGCCACCCTCGTTTTATTTGAAATAAATGACCAATGACCATAAACAGGATTTTGCACTTTTACCCTGTCTAAAAAATTCGTAAAAAACAAAAAAGGGTCAACTGAGTAATGCTTTTGCGGCCATCGTCAGATAAACTACTGTTTTTGGATTGTTAGACCGTCGTCGGTGATTTGGTCTTTTTGACGTTTCGCCAGCACAAGTAGTGGTTGGCATCTTTAGAAGATATTCTTTTCCGTTGATTTTACTTGCGTTCTAGGGATGTCGATAGGGCGATAGCACTATCGATACTAAAGATCTTATCGATAGTTCGAGAAGTACCTCCGTATCCGTTGTTCTGCACCACCTGGTTTTCAGGCTTTCTTAGAAGTCAGGACTTTTAAGTCGAAAATTAAAATATCTGCCTAGTAGCTGAGGACTGCCTTCTCTTGTTACCTTGAAATCCCCTTTCTATCATTAGTGTTCGTTGTTGTTGTACCATTATATACCTACGATGACTTGTTTGGTGTTATAATCGTAAGCACTTGATCCTGTCATGTCAGCGCGTATTTATAGGTTTGGGTAGGCGGGGCCTTCTCTGTTTGCTCGGTGTTGTTGCCTAGGTCTTGTTTACGATGTGGTGCTATCCTCGTGTATTGAAGAATTGGTACCCATGTTTTATTTATTTTTATTGCTTTATATGTTTTGTTAAAGTTGTTTGTATGTTTATATATCCCTATGGCTTCCCTGAACAATCTAGCATGATATGATGAGGTAGTAGCGAGAACTTTTCTTGTCGGCTTATAGATGGTTTTTATGTTTATGAACATGCCAACAACTCGTGCTGGCGAAACATCAAGAGGACCAAATCACCGACGATGGCGTAACAACCCAAAAAACAGTTGTTTAAACGACAGTCAAACTTATTTTTCTATGGCTACCTGAACTAAAATTAATCGTTTTAATATATTAATGGCACTCTAAATTAAAATTTAAACAAATAAAAATTTTACCGCGGAAGTGTCAAAAATGACATATGAGGTGTCCTTATCTTCAAAATGTCATATCATATCGAAATAAGAGAAAATATACCGGTAGTGCCATTTCAAATCTGTGATACCTACAATACAATTAAATAGGTCAAACAATGCATATTTATAAATATGTTCTATAGTTTTGTGGCGGATTCATGTTTCAGTTTGTTTTGTTTGGGATACTCGCTTTACTATTTTTTGAAAAATGGGACCTCTTCGGTCCAGGTCTTATAACAATGATAATAATGCATATTTATGTTAAATACCGACAAATAAAATTACATTTTTTAACTAAAAAAATAAAATTTTACAAGGGGGGACCACCTTTAAGAAACACCCGTTTTAAGCATATTAGGGTGTTAAAACACAGTGTACGTCAAAATTAAAGTCCGTCTTAAATTTTAAAATATTTAAACAACCCCAGTAGTAAAAATGTTTTACATGATGTCTGTTTATTGCAAAATAACAAAAATGTATGTATCCTAAATATGCTTTTAAAAATTAATTTCACTATGTATGAGGAGTTAAAACTCCTTATTACATAGTGTTTAGCCAATTTATAAATTACATTGGAATATAATCAGCTGCTTAGTAAGCATATATTGATGTAAGTATTTAGGCCTGTATACCAAATTGTAATGCCCCCTTAAAAAGTGGGAATATTTTCAGTTAAGTAAAAATTCCTATTTTTTATCCGACTATAAATTTTGTGTTGCACATTTTATAAATAAATAGATATAAGGCTATAAGAAGTTTGACTACAACATGGGAAAATGTGAATGTCTTTAAATTAAAATTTATAAATAAGTAAATATGCCTGCGGGAAATTACTAAATCATTTTATCTTCTGACATATGGTAATGATAACATTAAAGTTACCATATTTACTTTAAAATAATATGCGTTTTTCAAAATACCTTATTTAAATAGCAAACAGTACTTAAGTTTATATTGATATTTTTATGTTATAAGTGCATTTTTCCTTCAAAAAATATAAGTCAAAAAAATCCAGGCATAAATATAAAATGGCATATAAAAACAAACTTTCTGAAAAAATGTTTTAACGTAATTTGACTTAAAATCAAAGATTTAAAAGGCTAATACTCAAAATGGTCTATATCACCCCCATGTAGGGTAAGTAGCGCTATATCAGATGTCAGAAACACATTTGAATTTATTGAAGTTACATACATTCTATAGTGGGTAAGCTGTCTACCTAAAACCGAATAACATGGCAAGTGGTCCACGAGTCCTGAAATTGTTGGTTCTTCTTCAATATTTCATCTAAATAATTATCAAGATATTTTCAAAAATTTTAACTCAATTGCATTTTTAAACGATAAGATAAAGAATATCAACCAAGAAAAAAACAGAATCTTAGGTAGAAATTAAATTAATGAATTAATTTCTTGAAAATACACTGGATGATAAGTATCTTATGCTAAAAGTTAGTAAAGTTATGAATTTATTTTAAGCATGTGGCAAAAAGTTTTGTCAAATGACTAAATAATATTGAAGTTTCGGAAACAGAATTCCAGACACAAAACCTTACTAACTACTAGTATTGGTTCTACATATCGCCGGTCTAATTCTAATAAACCGTATATGCAATTTTTTTTTAATTTCACTTTTTCGCGCCAATCGATGAAGAGGAATCCTTGTGGCATGTAGGAATACGCAGTATTACATTTAATAATTTGGTGCAGAAATGTTGATATTTTAATAACATTCTTAAAAACTTCTACGGTGAGAAATTTTCGCCTGTAAAAAAAATAATATAGCAATTACAGGGTCTTATATATATATATATATATATATATATATATATATATATATATATATATATATATATATATATATATATATATATATATATATATATATATATATATATATATATATATATACGTACGTTATATAAACATTAATAGGCCTTTGTCTGACACATATAATGCATTTAATGTGCCTAATTGAATTAAAATTAAAATATTTAAAAAGGTGTCTTTATATATTGCAAATATCGAACCTTAGACTGAACTGTGCTTTTTCTGGTCTTCCATAACGTATGTAGTTAACGAATATTGGTGCTGGTCTTATAGACAATAGTAAAAGGACAAAAACATGTTTAACAGCAGCAAAAGTCTACAAAGAAAAATCCTCAAAAGTAAAAACCTTAATTTACAAATTAGTTTTTTCCAGTATTTTTAAAGAAGATTTAAAATATTTTCAATTTGTAAGCCATATTAAGTTGTACTTTAATTTGTACAACTTTGACTTCAGTTAACTAAATTTTTTATCTAAGAGACTCTACGAAAGCCCAAGTAAAGTAAAAGACTTAAAAATTTGCAGGATTCGAGGAAAAAAACTACTGAAGGCAGCAGGTTCTGCAAGAAATGAATAAAGTGGAAAGTGGCTCTATTAGGATCTGCTAGTGGAAGAACTACTAGAAATACCCCAGTAGTACTAGAACTACTACTGGGGTGTTTTTCGATATAAAAGCCGTGAAAATACCTATAAAAAGCGACAGATACCTCACAGATCGTCGTTGGGCAAGCTTTCTTGTAAAAGTAGGGGCATTAATTATTATGGCAAACAGCTGCTCTTTCAATGTAATCCAGAATAGTCAGAGTTGTAGAATATGCCATTTCTTATACATAAGAGCAATATTTTAAAGAGGGTTCGAATTAGGATACATACAGAGCATAGAAATTAAAAGGGAAAAATACTTTCTCGCTTCAAAGAGAAATTCGCCCTTTTGAGATACAGTGGCTATAAATATGTTTGTGTCTTTTAATGTTATTTATAAAAATAACGTCCCCGTGGTTAAATGGCTTTTTGTTTTGATGAGTATTGGCAGATTTATCATTTTTTTGACATTAAATTAGACATGTTTTTTAGTGTCCCACTTCAATATTAATCTAAGGAAGTAGATATCTGAAGTAGATATCTGCATTACCCTGCGCTTGTTTATCAAATTATGCTTAGACTCTGGCTTGACAAACTTAATATTAAAGTAAAGAGTAATATTTTTATCAAAACTTCGTATGGTAATAATCGTGTAAGAGCAAAGTCGTTCATGTAAAGAAGAAATAGAATTGGTGCCAATACTGACCAGTACCCAGTAACTGATATATGTCGGTTAAAAAGGAAAGTTGAGAGCAAAGAAGAAAGTCACAGTAAAAGACCTTAAGAAAGAAGTTTGTTAAGGACTGTAGCATGCCAGACCTGGCCAATAGACTTAAATATGTCAATAGCAATGATCTTAAAATTTACTCAGGAACTCGAGGGACTTGTTCCAGTAATATAAAGCAATTGAAAGAAGATATGATATGGGTTTTTTATGCGTTTTTCCAAAGACTTTATACCTTGGGAATTAAGGAGGAAGAGTTTTGGATCAGTATTTGTACCTGATTTTCAAGATCCACATACTTATTTTTGGATTTACAAAAAACTCTGTAGTAGTTGAATAATGAAAGAAAAAATGATATAGTTAGCTATTTTATAATAAAGCATCTAACCAAAATTAAAAATATGTTTATGGTGACCAAAAACAACCTTTAAGTCAATTTTTTTTATATTAATCATTTCTGCACATGTTAAAATGTTTATAGTCAAGCTTCTTATGCCCGGTTTTAATTACCCATTTAAAAACCTTACACTTTTAACAACAATTAACAATAGGTCAATGACAGTCTTTGCCGAAGCCAACGTTGATGTAGACCTGAGAATGCTACGATCTTTCCGAGTCCTGCGACCACTGAAGTTGGTCTCGAGAATACCAAGTAAGGGTCGAAACGTCGAGGTTCACACACAGTCTTCTTCCATAGAACCTAGCAGCATTTTATCACAGAATTTTAGATTTACTACAGGGTTGAAATTAGATATTGAAGTCGTTTTTTTTATTTTAGAGTTTATTAGAAATTTTGTGATTTTTTTACAGTGTTTGATCAGTGTTGGCCAGTTGCTGATATAGAAGGATTCTAGAGTATAGAATAGAAAAGATATTTAGTTCATAGTCTTAGCATTTTGTAGTTTTGAACTATTGTTTTTATCTTTTTTATTCAACAAGGTTATTTGAATTCAAAATTTAATTTAGTCCGTGTTTCTTTCAAAAAAATGGAGCAATTTAACATTATTACCCTATAATAATTTATGTATTAAATAATTTAATTTAAACCATTAATTTTCTGTAACATGTTATAAAAAGTTTTTATTAGACCAATTAAGTGTTTGTCTGCATTTATAGGGGATTTTTGTACAAACTTAAATACAAAAAGAGTTTAAATATAAACCGTAATTTGGTTATACTTTTACATAACCAACATTACCAAAAACTATTTTACGCAAAATTAGTAATGCTGCCGAGACCCTCGCGAGGTCTTTTGTCTTTCGTCTCATCTTGTTTCTTTCTTCAGGATATTGACGCACAATTAGAAAAAAAACCTATCAGCTTATTTGAAAATAGGATTTTTTATTCGTTAAATTAGTTTAAATTAAAAATACAGTAAATTATGTTTAATTAAAGATTAGAATAAAAACTATATCCAACAAGAAATAAGTAAATTTATACTTCTGGTCAAAATATACCCAAAATTTTTTAATAAAGCGCAGGCGTTTCAAATAATAATCGGTATCTTTGTTTCTCTGTCAGGATAGTTCCTACTTCCTGGAAAAGTAAAAGTTTACTGTTTCATCCCATCGTCTTGTAAACTGTTGGTGAGAGTGTCTTTTGATAAGGTCCCTCATCGCCGACCCTGTCAGACCTACAAAAGGTTCGGGTCCTAAAGGTTTGATCCTGGCAGCCCCCCTGGCCAACGAGTCAGCGATGCGGTTGCCTTTAAAGTGAGCGGGTCCTTTGGTCCAGCAAAGGAAGACTACATTTGTGCTGAAAGCGTCCACAAGGGCACAGTGACATTCTATCACCAGACCTGAGGTCTAGCGTGGTCTCCTTAGGGCTAGTAGTGTCTGTCTGCAACCCGTATGCATAAGCATGACTTTATCAGTGATGTTTCTACTCACGTTACTACTACTTATTTCTTTTGCAGCAGCAGGTTAAATCCTGTAAGCTCAGCTTGGAGCCAACTCACCCATAGCCCATTTGATGCTTAAGTTAAAAGATCTAGAATCCATTCCACATCCCGTACCTTCTTTTGTTTTTGAACCGTCTATGTAAATACTGATGAGACCTGCCACGTTTGTATTCGATTTGCCTTTAATGTCAATTTTGTAGGGTTTGTTGAAAACAAAACATGGCGCAATAGAGTTCACTTTCGTCTGCAGTAATGGAAGCGAACCTATCGCCTCACTTCACAGACCACGTCTCTGTGCGCCAAGTTCTACGTCGGGCATTATACCAACAGGGCGGAGGCGCATCATAGCTGTCAAAGCAACTTCCTTGATGAATATATCAAGGGGTGTGAGATGGTGTTGTTCTCATGGCTCCGGTGGTGTTGAGACAAGCCAATCTCTGTACTTGGTCTAGTTTTCGGATGAATGTCGTCTGCTGGGCTTTCTGTCCCCAGACAACAGCACCGTAGGTTAGCATAGGTCTTATAATGGCCGTGTGAATCCACAGGGTGACTCTAGGTGACAGTCCCCAGGATCTGCCCATGGTCCGGCGACACTACTCATAAGATATGTATGCTTTTTTGATGCTTTTCTTCAAGTGGGAGTTTCATGTTAGCTTACTATCAAAGGTTACCCCAAAGTATTTTACCTCTGTAGAGAAGCTCAGTTGTGTGTTTGGGAGTTTAGGAGCGCCCAAGTTCGCCCGCCCTCCTTTTCCTTGTAAAGAGAACCATCTCTGTCTTCTAAAAACACTTTTTCTAGGCCAATTTAGAAATCGTTATCAGCTCCCTTTGGCAAATTCTTCTCTATCGCCTTAATGGTCTTGCAACACTTTTCGCAAAGTAATAACTTAAGTCGTGAAAATAGGAAAAAAACATAAGAATTCATATAAGATAAAAAGGAAGATTGTGTGAACGTTGTTTTTGGGCAAATAATCGTGTACACGATGAGATGTGTGAACCGGTGTTTGTCGTGATGACAATTCTGACCTCTTGCGTCCAACGTTTTTTCTCAAACGCTTTACTATACTTTCGATGTCATATTTATAGACTCATAGATCTTGTCGGTAATGATGCAGTCGATAACAACCCAAAGAAAGCATTCCTGTAGTAACATCAGGGCAATGCTGTATTTTCAACAAATTGAGCACTTTCGTCACAAGCCGCACTTCCACTCATCCTATGCCCAAAACATAGTGCACCGATCCAAAAGAGACAACAAGATCGGCTGATGGTCCAAGATGACCTGCGAGGATGTTGCTGGATGCACCATAGGAACGAAGCAAATCATTATCCAAAGTATGGCCAACTTTAAACTATTTGTACCACCTGTGCGGTTATTTCAACATTGTCATGTAGCTGTAGATTACCGTTAACATTTTTAATGCTTCAGCAAATGATATTTTTGAGAGAAATACAAAATTTTAGGCAAACTCTCTGCCCAACTAAATTTGACATAGCAACGTAACAATTACTGACTTGGTTAGAATGTTATCAAGCAAAAACTTTCAACAGAAAAGATACTGCTGAACTAACCTAGGAATTTTTTTAACAATATCTTAAACACAGTTGGTTTGAATGGGAAATGCTGGGTACTTTTTTGATCAGAAGGTACCTACCAGTCTTGTTGAATAAATTTCAATTATACATTCTGCAAACTTAATTTCATTTTAATTATTAATTTATTTTTTATAAATGCTTTTAATTTTTTTTTGTGCAAAATCCTTGTCGATACACCTAGAAAGAACAGAGGTGTGGCGAGAGACAAAAGACCTTGAGAGAATCCTGATAATTACGTAAAATAAAACCGAAAAATCATAATCTTACTTAAAGTTAATCAATGTTAATAAGGTATTTTGAATAATTTTAAACAAAATGAACAAAGCTGTAAGGTTTTATTTTCCATTTAAAAAATTTAAAAGTAAGTTTTAAAATTTTTGTTAAAAGCCGATATCTTTAATTTAAGTGACCCCTTTACTTTATACCTAAATTTTACTATAGTTTTTGTACCATATAATAAAAGTATTAAGCTCTTAAGTAATTTATTTTTAAGTATTAGATACTTGGACTATTAAATTTTGAAAATATTTTATTAGCAATAATAAAAAAAGGTCGTTTATTGACCAAAACATTTTTAAACCTTGATTTAAACTAAAGAAAAATAGACTATTTCAACAGATCAGATATAGTTTATAGTATTTTAATAGTGATTAGTGTTATTCGTAGCTCCGCTAGAGGCTAGTTTTGTTTCTAGGTTTCTCACCCTGTTCCCACAAGATTTCCTAGACGTCGACCTCCGCACCTTGCGAGCTATCAGAGTACTTAGACCTTTGAAGCTAGTCTCTGGCATCCCTAGTAAGTAGACTTGTAGATGACTATCTTAGTGTAGTGTGCAATTCTTTCTTAGTTATTCTTACTTCATAGATACACTTTATTATATTAATATTTCACCTACATTTACAATTATATATACACTGACATATACAGGGTGACAATTTAAAAACTTGAAATGGCGATATTTTAGGAACGAAAAAATGAATCAAAAACCCCTTAAAACAGTTTCTATAAAACTAAGGGGGAACAAAAACAAGCATATTATCCCACCCTTATCAGCAACCCCTTGGACAGGGTGAGATAGACTCCTAGAATCTTACATAGAAAAGGGGGTCGAGTGATACATCATTTTGAAGCTCTTGGAAAATGCTTTCCAATGATACCATAGAAAGCTACATTTCAGAAAATTATTCTCTGTTTATCAAGGAAAACAATAAATAAAACAAAATTTTGAAATTGTTTATTATTATTTAATTAAATTATACAAAATGATTACTACTGATATACTGGCATGACTCTTAAGAATTCCAAACATGTCAAGGCCACAGGTATTTTGAATTGGTTTAGTTGCTATGATTTTTTGCCGAAAAAACGGGTTGTTTATAAATTGCATTTTATTATCACAAAATTTACTTTAAAAGTAACTTGTACTAGTAGTATTATTTTAAAAACAGTTGACTTTCGGTTCAGTTTAAACGAAAAGAAGGCACTTCTTATCTTTAACAATGGTGTACAGCACAGCTGAACGTGTAGACATTATTTTCATTTATGGTTCCCAGGATAAATGTTTCTTAAGGACAGCTCAACGTTTTAACGAAAGGCATCCAGGCCAAAATGTAAGCCCGGAGTATGTTCGCCAATTAGTAGCCAAATTTGAAGAAACTGGTTCTGTCGCGAATAAAAGAGAAATCAACCGAGACTAGTCAACGAAGCAGCGCAAATTGAAATTCTGGGTCAGTTTGCAATGAATTCAACGCTATCAACTCGTCAAGCGGCTGTAGCAACTGGATTATCTCGTGAATCAATAAGAAAGGTACTTAAATTTCACAAGTTTTATCCCTATAAACTGCAGATACTGCAAGAACTTAGTGACGACGACCCGGACAGAAGAATCAGTTTTGTGAAATAATTACAGATAGAATTATGGCAGAACCTCAACTAGTTAAAAATATTTGCTTCAGTAATGAGTGTACCTTTTATTTAAATGGGCATGTTAATAAGCAAAACTGTCGTTACTGGGATAACGAGAACCCACATGTATTTAGAGAAGGGCATACCCAGTACCCCCAGAAAATTAATGTTTGGGCAGGTATATTGGGAGACGGTATTATCGGCCCAATATTTATACCAGGAAATTTAAATGGGGACATGTATGCTGAAATGCTACAGAGGTCTATCGAACCACTAATAGTGCGAGAATTAGAAAATCAGAGGGACATACACGGAAATTTATCTTTATTAGAACGCTTACTACATTTCCAACACGATGGAGCACCTCCTTATTATGTAGTTCCCGTTAGGCAATGGTTGGATGATCATTATCCTAACCAGTGGATTGGAAGAAGAGGTCCTGTTGAATGGCCACCTAGATCCCCGGACCTAACACCTCTTGACTTCTTTTTGTGGGTCACCTAAAATCTGTGGTTTATAAAACGCAACCTGAGTCACTAGAGCAACTCCAGAATAGAATATTTCAGGAATTCCGTGCTATATCCAGAGAAACATTTGTAAATGTACGTGAAGAGTTTGAAAATAGGCTTTATTATTGTCTTCAAAACAACGGAAATCATTTTGAACATTTAATTAAATAATAATAAACAATTTAAAAATTTTGTTTTATTTATTGTTTTCCTTGATAAACAGAGAAGAATTTTCTGAAATGTAGCTTTCTATGGTATCATTGGAAAGCATTTTCCAAGAGCTTTAAAATGATGTATCACTCGACCCCCCTTTCTATTTAAGATTCTAGGGGTCTATCTCACCCTGTCAAGGGCTGCTGATAAGGGTGGGATAATATGCTTGTTTTTGTTCCCCTTAGTTTTATAGAAACTGTTTTTAGGGTTTTTTGATTCATTTTTCGTTCCTAAAATATCGCCATTTCAAGTTTTTAAATTGTCATCCTGTACTATATGACACCAAGCAATAATTAATACAGCATTTGTAAAATTGCAAATGTTGTCCCCAAACCTTGTAAAAAAAGTATATATTTTTTAAATATTTTAATTTCTGTTTTTTAGATATTTTTAAAGTTTTGAAATTTTTATTTAATTCTAATACAAAATTTACGTATGTTAACAAAATTCGATTGAAATGAACTTGGTTAGATATGAAATTTTCGAAAATATTGTTTTTTCTTAATTTCTAGAAATGTACAATGGTACATAGCCAAACAATATAAAATTGATTTTTTTGCTGATATAGTAGTTAGCAATTAAACAATGGAATATATTATTTAAGGCAAATTTCTTATGTTTTTTGGTATTAGCAACATTTTGACAATTTAGATATATCTCTCCGATAACCGGATGTATTAAGAGTTTTTTTTCTTTTAAATATTTTTTGTTGGTCAAGTCATTTTGCCAGAAAAAAATTGTTGGTTACCTGCGAACATTACTTAAATGTGGTATTAAAACAATAGATTGGAAGTGAATTTATTGGATTTTGGTACAAAGATAACATTACTTTACCAAAAGTGTAAAATTACCGCCAAAAGGTCTTAGGAAATGTGTTTTATAAAATGGGGGTTATTTAGCACCTTTTTTTAAGTAATGTCTTTTTTTGTACTGACTTTAATTTAATGGACTTTTAATAATGCGTTGTTGTTTTATTATAAGTTTCTATAAAACACCATATTTCTAGTTAATCGGAATTGTCAGATACTAAAATGTAGACCTTAAATATCCAAATCTGATTTTAGTATTTCAAAACGCAAAAATGTTTTTTTTATTGGAAGAAATGGATTATAGGCCATTAAATATATTAAATATTTTTTAAATATTTTTAAAACATTAGACCTAAAAAACAAAAAATCATTTAATAGAGGGTTTTTAATTTTTAAATATATTTTTCTTAGTAACCATACTTGATATAAAAATACACTTTAATAAGCATACTAGTATTTTTAATAAATAATAAGGAAAAGGCTAAATACTTGGGATTAACAATATAATACAGATCTGCTCTAAAATGTCAATACTTAGTCTTTTTAATTGTTTTTTATACGTGTATTCAGTTGGATCTCTTATTGAAAATAAATGACTTTCAGATTTTTTTTGCTAAATACCATTTTTGTTATTATCATTTTAAATTGAAGGTCATTCATAATATATATTCATGTGTATCGAACCCCAATAAATATTTTATTAAATATGTAAACCAGCAATATTCAATTAAACGACGCAGTATTACAATTGCTTATAGTATACTTAAACAAGCATAGTGAGGAATACTAGATGGTATTTTTTATTTAATAATATCAAAGGTTCACAAAAAAAGTGGTGTGTGCTGGCTGTCGTCTTTAGATCTTCTGGCATATTTTTTTCCGCTGAACACGAATCTGAAGTCAAAATTGGGGGTCAAACAGCAAAAAAAAAAAAACCGATAAGATACATTTACCGGCAGAAACCTGCTACCATAAAATATTTGGACTACGACTACATTACCTATAAGAGATAGAAAAAATTTTAAAAAACAAAAATTAGAGATTGTGAAATTGTCTATGTAAAAAGCGATATAAACATTTTTGACAGGATAAATAATAAAGGAGATATAAAGGAAAATGTAATTTTGGCAAAACATTTTAGTCCAAAATAAAGATTTTTCTATTTTTGTTTTTTTATTTAAAATCATTTATTTTAATTATTTAAATTTTAAATCACTTAAAATTAGCAGAAAATATCCAAATATAAAAAAATGTTATTTTTAATTTTTTTCCAGTAGTATAACTTAAAAAAATCCGGAAATTTCGGTTTTTTGATCCTAACTCGAAAAATATTGCATTTAGACAAAAATGTTATAAAAACTTAAATTAAAGGACTTTTAAGAATACATAGTTTATGTCATATAAGGTTGCATTTATCTTTTATAGTTTTTGAGTTATTGACGTTAAAAAAAAATTATTCCTGAAATTATGCCTTTTCTCGATTTTTTGCTGTTAAACCCCCAAATTTGACTTTAGATTCGTGTACAGCGGAAAAAAATACGCTAGAAAATCTTAGTTCGACACCCAGCACACACCTTTTTTTGTGAACCTGTAAAATTAAACTATAGTACAAGATTACACTTACAATCAAAACAAACTTTTTCTTACAGATCTATTATTCTAGTAGCTTTATATACATAATATATGTATACGTATAATATATCTAGATTCTATAGTCTAAATAGTTGAGTAAAAAGTATTATTCTTTTAGTCTATGTATGTATTACTTGGTAAAACTATTAGAAAATTATTGTGTACCAATCACTATATAACACTTACTAGTAAGAAACTGCAACCTGATGTTGATTTATTTTTATTGCTAAGTAGCTTAAACACTTTAAAAAAATGAAGCTCTGGGGATTAAGTTTTAACGTATGTACAGATTCTTTGATTATATTTACGTGGTATCTGGAGCCTTTATTTTTAAAGATAGCAAAAAATGTTAATTATAAAAACTGTAGGTTTTTTCATATTATCTTTTGAAATTATCAGTACAAAAAAAATGCATTCAAAGAATAAAACAATATGAGCAACCTCAACTTTTTTAAATGGAACACCCTGTATATTATGGGCTACAACGAAAGATCGTTTTTTTCTGATTTCAAATATGATGATATTTGAGTGAACAGTTTTTGAGATATTTTACCTTTAATTATAATTAAATTGAAAAGAAAAACATATTAGTATCAAGAAAGCCATGGAAACAAAAAATGTTATGTTGCTAAATTTGGTGGGGGTTTTCTTTGGACCAATAATATTTATTCTTGCGATTAAACCTTCCTGCTAAAGTAAAGAAAGACTTGTCGGTGAATAGAATTTTATTTAAAAACTCTGTATCCTGCCGCATAAGCCTAGCTATTTCCAGTGCATACTCAAGTCGGTCCTGCATGTTTTGTTCAGAAAGATTCTGGACGGACATAAGTTTATAAGAATGAAATTTATAAAATTTTAAAGTTGCATAAATTTTACAATCTGTTTTATAAAGTTTGGATGCCACATCCAAGATTGATATTTCAAGATTTTCTAAAATTATTAAAAGTAGTTAGTGCTAGACCAATAGAAAAAGTATAATAATTATCCTGGAAAAAACGAGTATAACCAAATCTTTGTTTTCATTTTGTTCTACAGTCTTTTTCTTTATTTTTAAGCTTTTCCGGTCACTAAACTTTCTTAATCTGTATTTAATAGTGACTAATCTGGTACCCGTTGTTAAGGATATAATAAGTGATATTCCCCTTGCACTGTGGTCACATTATTATTGTTGCCATTAAAAAGACGCACAATAGCGATTTTTTTGTTCTTCTGAATAGCCCATCGACAAGAAAATTATTCTTAATAGTTAAACTGATAAACTTCAACTTTTTACCATATCGAGACGTCAAATTTATCATAAGAGTTTTATTGTTTTCATGGCTTTGTTAATACTAATATGATTTTTTTAAAATTTATTTATAATAATTTATATAAATTATAAATATATATATATATATATATATATATATATATATATATATATATATATATATATATATATATATATATATATATATATATATATATATATATAATATAATATAAATTGAACGAAAATTTGTGTGCATAATATAGGGTTTTCCATTTTAAAAATGAATATTTTTTTTAAGAAAAAAAATTAAAAAAATTTTATTATATTATATTATTATATATATATATATATATATATATATATATATATATATATATATATATATATATATATATATATATATATATATATATATATTTGAAATCAAAAAAAAAGATTGTAGCGCATAATATACTGGGTGTTCTATTTTAAAAATTTGAAGTGGCCATATTTTTCCATTTTTTTAATGAGATATTTTTTTACTGGTAATTTTAGAAGATAATATAAAAAAACCTACAATTTTTATGTAAAACATTATTTTTCTTTATTTGAAAATAAACGCTCCAGATGCCACGTAAATATAAGTAAAGACCCTGTAACATACCTTTTTTTAAGAATAATTTCTGATATCACTATACTTATCCTAAATTAGTACTTAACATTTTTGGGGAAAATTTTACTAATCTACCAGAAATTTTCTTAAAAATAACCTAAAAAATACTTTTTAAGACAATTAAAGCCTTAAAATAAAAGATTTGCCCGATATCTTTAAACCTGTAAGATAATATTATTTTCTAATTATCATACATTGGTAGTCAGTGGCTAAGCAGTATATGCAAATTTAAAGATTGTTACGGTAGCTAAAGCCAAATGCAGAGGCAGATCTTAGAATCCTACGTTCAAAATGAAGATGGCAATTTTACTAGGAGTCATAATAAAGGGTACTATTCCTAAGCAGGACTTTCAGAATCCGGCTGCAGTTAAATTTTGA
This sequence comes from Listronotus oregonensis, assembly GCA_019359885.1. Classification (NCBI taxonomy): domain Eukaryota; kingdom Metazoa; phylum Arthropoda; class Insecta; order Coleoptera; family Curculionidae; genus Listronotus; species Listronotus oregonensis. The sequence continues at coordinate 15,045 of JAHBCN010003073.1, read as the reverse complement.
AATTAACTAAATCATTATAAAGTATTTTCTGCAAAAATTATAATGTTGCCCAGAACAAATTCAAAGCATTTATATTAAATATAAGCTTCAAACAAGCACTGTTCTTAATTAATTTAAAATACTCTATCAAAAGATTTAGTCTTTGAATTGAAGTTTAATTTTAATCTTCTGTTACCTATTTGGTGTGTTTAAATGATTTTGGAGAAACTTATTTTTCAAATAATTAATAGAATTAAGTAGAAAAGCGTGCTTTAAAGTTTTTATTCGAAATAAATAATTATACTCATTAAATAACGGTACAAATTAATCGGCTTAAATTGTTTTTTAAAAAAAGTTAAAAAGGAGAAATGTTTGTATTACAATATGTTTTTATTGTGTAGCATTTTTCTTTAACGTCGTCCGGGTGATCATAGACTATTCTATTTTAAAATCAAACAACCCGTTATTGTATTTTCTTATTGTTGGAAAAGCCATCAATAGTTATTTGTGCAATCAGTTGGGAAAAGCACTATTTTTTAAAACCAGTAGCTTTCTGCTGAACGAACGAAGCGAGTTATGCTAATGAATGTGAGTTAAGAAAAATAGTATATCCCAACGCGTTTCACACAATATTTTTTCTAATTTTAAATATAATATGGAACTTTTCAGTTCAAGTGTAAAATATAAAAGACTTTTTAAAACTCATTGACGTGGTCAAATATTTTACTTTTCATTACCCAGTTGCAAAAAAAATTAATTTTTGTAACTAGTTATAAAAACTAAGATATTTTACAACGTCAATGAGTTTTAAAAGGTGTCACTTTAAATGTCAAAATTTAAAAAAAAAAGAACTATTTGTAATAGATCTATTTTGATTATTTTGTTTTAAATTTTGTTGTTTAAATTTTAAAAAGCAACTATTTATTAAATTAGGTAATAAGCAATTTTCAACTAAGATATTTTTTTTAAAATTCTTGTCCACATGGACTTTTTACTATTATTAAATGTTTTGGCCCAATATTCAAGTAGCTACTTGTACGTGTAGATTTCTGTAAATTTTAGTTTGTCCTGTTTTTTTATTTAAATGTCAAGAAAAAAATTGTAAGTTTACACCTTTTTTGTTTTGGCAAGAAATAAAGAAAAGTTCTTCTATACATTTCCACCAAACTAAAGGTTTACTATGATAATTTTCTACAAAATAAGATTTCACATTTTCCATAAAAATTTAATTATGGCTATCAGAAATTGACATAACTCCAAATAACATTCTGGTGAATTTTAATGTAGTTAGTTTATTTACAAATGTTCTTGCGGATAAAACATATCTTGGCACATATATGGAAAAAGTGGGATAAGTAAAAAATGTAAAAATGGAGTTAATGGAAATAAAAAAATAATTAAAACAATTTGGTAGTTCTGAGAGCGTTTTAATTAAAAAAAGTTCCTACATTTACCACACTGTTTTCAAGGACACTTTAAATTATTTTAATTATTATTTTGTTTACATTAACTTATTTATTGTTAACTTATCCTTCTTTTCCCTTACAGGCGCTAATTATTGTAGGGAATAAATTAGAAAGTGGTATCCATTTAAGTGAATAAACGATATAAACTTAAACTTCATTCTTACTTTTTGTATCAAATCAACATACCTTTATATAATAAACTTTAAATAACATTTTAAGAAAAATGCTAAATCTAATTTTGTAAAAAATTATCATTATATATCTTTAGTGTGATAAAGATATATGGATGATTTTTTTTTATCAACCTGATGAAGATTGCTTAAACCATTTTTTAGATACAGATTAATACAAGCTACAATTAACTTCACCGTGAAAAAGAACACAAACATTCCTCTTTCTTTTCTTGACCTTTCATTAAGTAAGGAGTTACATAATTTTAAAACTAAAATATATAGAAAATCCCCACTACAAATAATATTTAAATTATTTACAAATTATCCAATAAAAAATAAAAGGGAAGGTGTAAAAAGTCTATTTTTGTTCTTTCAAAAGACACTTTATTTCAAAATATGTTTCCACTTAATTTTAGAAATAGTTTCTTTCTTATATCGGAAAAATTGAAGTTTTTACTTAATTTCTTAAAAACAGTTATGTTTAAATTTTCGTAAAATCTAAAATAATTAATGTATATATATTAAAAATGAAAAAAATTTTTAAATATTCTGGAAAAATAAACCATTCTGTAGATACAAACATATTGGGCAATATATTATTTTTGGGCAATTGTAATTTTAATTTGTACCTTAAATTATATTTTTCTTATATTTATGTATTGTGCAAGAATACGAAAATAAGACATTTTATTTCAAATAGAGTTTACGAGTATTTTGCATAAGGAATAAAGCTTTCGTTTTTTACTTTAACCATTTTTTAATTCGTATAAAGTAAATGTATGATTGTAACATTATAAATTAGGCGAAGATGTTTGGGCAATAAAGTAATTCTTGTAGAAAATATTTTAAGTTTTCACACAATAATATTTATTAAGAAAATGTTAATTTAAAAATATTTAATTGGTGCGGACATAATGTTTTGCTAAAAATCTAAAATCGAAATCCGTTGTTTTTATAAATTTTACTTTTAACTTTGTTAAATATATATATATATATAATATATATATATATATATATTTTATATATATATATATATATATATATATATATATATATATATATATATATATATATATATATATATATATATATATATCTATATATATATATATATATATATATATATATATATATATATATATATATATATATATATATATATTTTATATATATATATATATATATATATATATATATATATATATTTATTATCTTGTTTAAGCACAAACTAATTTCAAGATGTCTCCTATATTGTTGGGGCTAGTGAATGTATTTAATAAAATACGATTTTTTTAGCTAAAACCACCTTAATATTCTGGTGCCATTACAGTCAATTGACACTTTTGAACTTGTAGAATAACCTTAAAAATAGTCTTAAAAACCAGTAAGTGAAAAGCGGGATAAGGCCATGCAAATAAAACGTTTACTGTATTATTTTCCCTGGGAAAATAGAACAATTGTGGTTTTATTTGCCTGCTTTCATTCCGGTGTTCTTTTAATGGCCAATTAAATATTATTGAAGTGCTACAAGCCTTTACTAGTCTTAAATACTTTTGTTAAAAATAAAAAGAAAAAATTGTCACTAAAATATTAAAAACTATAGTGAAGGCTTCAGGATTTTAATAATGTTCTATCTAACTAGTTGTACCGGGAACCCACATCAAATACAATATATACAAAATGCTATTGCCTTTAAGGTAAATTATTTGATTTTATTTTTAAATTTGCGAAAATAAGTTGTTTTTCTTTGGTGCCACCCCTCCCCCGGAGAAAATCGGGCTTTTAAGGCAAATCCTATATTCTTATTTTTTCGTAAATTTAATTAAATTTTATTTTCATATCCCAAATTCAACAAAATTATATATTTTATATTATTTTAAGAAAAATGCGGATATTTTTGCGAAATTTGAGATTTAAGGTTAAATTTTAATCAAACTCACGAAAAAATTTAAATACAGGATTTGCCTTTTTAAAAATCCTATTCTTCCCTGGGGGGGGGGAAGTACCCAAACAAAAAAATACTTTTTTTCGCAAATTCCCAAATGTGACTTTTTTACCAAACTATTTCCACTAGGGCCAATAACATTTGGTGTATATTGGGCGTAGGTTTCATGTCTTAGTTCTAAGATAGAAAATTCTAAAAATCGTATAACCGCCACTGGAAAACGACTTAACACAGTGCTTACAGCAGTCCATGCTCTGGTACCTCAGAAAAAGTGGTTTTATCTTGCAATAAGCTAAAATAATATTTATTTGAATAACTAACCCAATATACCAACTAATGATTTAATTGTATTAGCTCTAATTTAACTCAAAACAAACAACAACAATAGCTAGATATTGTTTTTCCGCACCAGTCAAATACTAAGAATGAGCAAACGTTTCAACTAACAATAGTATAAGGCTAGCTTTATACCTATTAGACCGTCATCGTCAGCCCTTTAATGAAAAAAGGGATCAATTGTATTCAGTATGCTCTTTTAAATAGTAAATATTGACTATGCGCTGTTTATTTATTAATAGGTAGTACAGGATGACTGCGGTTAGTTGTGGTTAAAACTAGAAACTAGATCTAAAAATTGAAAAAGAAAATAACCGTTTTGAAACAATTTATACTTATTAGGCCATCTAAACCATACGAAATTTAATGAAAAAAAAATGGCGGAAAATTATCGGCTTACATGTAGATCTGTAAGTGTCGTCCTAAGAGTCAAGCCCCAACCTTAGCTTTTATTTAAAAAAAAAGCGTTTTTGGTAAAATCGTACTTAGAATGCTAAATTATGTTTTTAAAAAGTGATTTATCGCGTACCTATATTTCGATTAGATCACATACTGAGAATAATTGTTGCAAGATGGCTATTTTTTGCACTGTATGGGTTTTTTTTCTGATCACTTAACCGCAGTTATCCTGTAAAATGTATTAATAAATGACTATCGCATAGTCAATATTCGCTATTAAAAAAGGCATACTCTTGGTCCCTTTTTCTTTGATAAGCTGATGTTCTGATGATTTCACAATGGTTGTAAATACAAACGTGGTTTAATTTGGGTAAAGTTTTACAAGTATGGGTTTTATTATACCTATTATTTAATTTATGTAAACGTTATTAATACTTAGACATTAGATTTCCGCAGCAAAAATTGTTAAATGTATCAGGATTTTTTAACTTTTTTAATGGCATATGACAGGGTAAAGTTATAAATGCGCAACTTGCGCAGATTTTTTTAAAATAATTTTAACCAAGTATAAACCACACATTTTTTTTTCTCCAGTGAGATGTGAAGCTAGTTAATGTTGTTAGTTTATTGTTGCTTATTATTTTTAAATACTTGAGAAACTCTTATTAATTGTATTTTTACTTTAGGCTTGCAAGTTGTGCTGAAGTCGATCATCAAAGCTATGGCTCCATTGCTTCAAATAGGATTGTTGGTATTGTTTGCCATTGTGATATTTGCCATTATTGGACTAGAGTTTTATTCGGGAGCCTTACACAGAACTTGTTATAGTTTATATGATATAGGTAAGTTAAATGAAAAGTAGGTATATTTTTTTCAGAATTTCCGTCATGCTAGAATGTATTCGTATTTGATATAAAGGTGCTTATTAACCCTTTCGACGCAATAGTTTAAATATGCTCCATAATTTTGTGGCGAATTCATGTTTGGGTTACTCGCCTGAAAAGTGTCTTAAGAATGGGACCACTTCGGTCTTGGTCCCGGGGTATAGCGAATTGAGTGTGCTCAGTTCATTGACTCCTATAAACTGGCAGATCGCCTGAAACAGAAAAGAAAACCCACCAAAAAAAGCAATAATTTAAATGAATTTACATCCTAATTTTAGTTGTATATAGAGAGTATTATTTTATCTATGACTTTTTGATATTAATTTTTCATTTAGTTTTTGCTTTTTTTGTATCTACTGTAATATGCAAAATTTATATATAAGCCTGGTTAAGTTTTACCCATTATTTAAAAGTTGTAAGAAAAAAGAAAGGAAGAATAAATATAAAATATGAGAAACCCAAGCTATTAGCAATCTTGTGAGTTTCAAAGGTATAAAAAAACTAAATCACTTCTTTTACAAAGTATAGCAAAGTATATTTTATTTGGTATTAGGAAATGTATAAGACAATTAAAGAAATTAGTTTGTTGTCTTTTTTGCTTGTATTCAAGAGAATTGATTTCACGTTTAAGGCCTTAGGGGTCGTTCATTAAACAAGTAATGTTTTTTAGCATTTTTTAAATCCCCTTTATCCTGGTAATACGTGGTGAGTTTTAAGGCTAATTACCCCTCCCCTACCCGAGATCAGGTGTATTTTTTTAGTACTGTAGTTTAAAAAATATTCCAAACAACAGTGTTATTGTCATGGATAACGCAAGCTACCACAGCCGTTGGGTACAAAAATCACCAGCTTCATCAAGTTCAAAAACTAAAATTCAGGAATATTTGTTAGAAAATTATATTTATTTTAAATTCAGTAACAAAAAAGCGCAACTTTTGGAATCCATCTCATGAGTTTTCCGACATCCCATTTCAATGCTTTGATAAAGCGTATGTACGTCAGGAGTTTAAAGTCACCCCGTAAATAATATTCCAAAGGACTATTGTCAGGGGAACAAAAGGAAATCTCTTGGCTCTCCCCCAAGGAAGTTTAAAGGTGTATGGAAACCCAATACGTAAAACAAAATTGTCCAGGCGTGCAGGGCAGCGGGGGATTGGCCCCCGGAGTTTGGCAATGAAAGTAGGTAGGGGCCGAACTTCCATAGTTTTTGTTACTATCTATAAAGTTGCCATCATCAAATGTCAAATTCAAGCATTCACTGTTTTCATTATTTTTTGTTCAAAATTGTTGGTTATTAAACGATACTACCATAGAATATTTAAAATTATTGTGAATATTGGATTTTATATCATCGATATAATAGGGGGAAAATAGATGGCGCCACTTTACATCCTTCTATTTAAATTCGATATTTTTGGAGTTTTGTATTTTTACCAAAAATCTTTGTAAATGATAAAAACACGATTTTTTAAAATACTTTCAAACATTCATGATGTTTTCATTCACCAATTTTGTGATAAAAAAAGGGGAAGATGTGTAAATGAGTCTAATCCAAGTTCTTTATTAAAAGTAAAATTTTATAACTGCTTTTTATTCTACTTTTTACTAATAACAAACATTCATGAGACCGAATAACAGTGGTTAAAAATGTTTAGTAAGGTATTTCCATTGTAACAGTATCCGTTTTTATGTGTCTACAGTATGTCAAGCTTCAAAAAGTTGATAATGTAAGTTTAAAAAAAAAAATATAATTTCTTTAAACAAATACACAAAAGCAAAAAGGAACTTTAAAAAAATGTACTTTTTTCATTTAATTAGAGGGACCTGTATATATTAAAATTTGCCTGGTCTGCCCAGTAATTAATAATTTTGGTTCTTTAAAAAATGTATATTTAAATGAATAACAGAACCTAAATGTAAACCTTATTTCTTTTAATAATCCACAGCAATACACAAACATTGTGGAAATCATCTAAAAGATAGTTAAGATTGCCTTACTTTTCTACTTTCCCATGAAATTTTATTTTCTATTATTCATAATTGATATATTATTATTTATTCGGTTACTTAACATTACGTCTCATAAGAAGCACCTAATTTAAATATAAGAAATACTTACCTAAAGTAAAAATGCCGGGTATGTTACCATTGGATTTGCAAGACAAAACCATACAACCTCTGTCATTTTGTTACGATATAATAAGTAACAAACAATAAATACAAAATTCTAGTCACAATTTAATAAACACTAATCACTAAAATAAGAAGGTTTTTATCAATCCAAAAAAAATTCTGCAACCACAAAATATAATCACACAAATCAAAACAATCGAAACTAATACGGCGCAAAGGGCACAAACCACAACGAAAATGACGAATGATGAGACGACGACGGTTGATGAAACAGCGCGGATATAGTATAATACGCGCCGCGCGCGCTTTGCACCAAACACTGTACTCCGGCTCTCATAAAAGTATAATGCGTTGCCTTCTGAGCATCAACAGATGCTTAGAAGGCAATGGCAGCAGAGACAAACTTCTGTGGGATCAGGCATAAGACCAGATGATCCTTGGTGATAAATCTCAACGGTAAGAAGGCGACATGATGAAAGACGTAATCCACTGTTTGACATGGAAAAACATGTATATTGTGGGTGTAATGGCATATGGTGCCATCGGATATGGGAGCAGGACACCTCTAATCTTTATTAAAGGTAACATGACGGTCTGTCGATAAATTCAGAAAATAGTGGAACCACTGATCTTGAGACGATCAAAACCCCATTTTTCAACAACACATGTAACCAGGGTAACAGTAAAATTCATGGATTAACAATGTGAGACAACCTACGTCACAGATTGTTGAAGTTACAGCAAGTCGTTTATACTTTAGGAAATGTAAAAACTTTGTATTTTTGGGCAATTTTTTTTATTAAAAACAAAATCGCTAGCGCTCTGGTTAGATCAAACCATCATCATATTCGTCATAACCAGTCAAGCAGTTTGAGCATACATAATATGTAATAGGACAAACAAACTATTACATTAAAAATAAAATTAAAGTAAAACAACTGTGAATAATGTCAATTTTAAAAATTCACACTTTAAACGGTGGAAATGTGACATTATTCACAGTTGTTTTGCTTTAATTTTATTTAATAATTAATAGTTTGTTAATGTTTACATTTAGATGCTCAAAGCTACGACGCTTATGCGAATAGCATTAATGGTTTACCGAGCGCTCTGCTTTCGGTAAAAATGTATTAGGTATAGATAATATAGTTATAAATGTATTAAAACTTTAAATATAATTAATTTCTAATGTAATTTTTATGAATATATCTACCTAAATAAACAATAAATTATATAAATCTTTATATATTAGAGTCCGTCTCTAATGTTCTGTCCTTTAATACCTACTGATCCGCAGTTTTATTGTTGTCGGCAGGTATAATCCATAAATGAAGGCAAAATCTAACACAGTATGCTTTGAGGCAAACTATATACGGAGGGATACACAAAACTTTGTAGGTGTATAATTTAATAGTAATTTGAGGCCATAACGTAATTAGTAAATATACATACATTTTTGTGACAATTCGTTGTCGTCTTATCTATCCGCAAAGAGGTAAATTTACAATATATTTTAATGTCTTAATGACGCCAGACTGTATGTGTCCGTTATACAGACAGGGGCACCCTACTAGCAAAGATAATACTACTACGGATAAGATGAACCATTCAATGCTATATTTTTGATACCCCTAATGGACTTTGGCGAACGCGAGCCGATGTCCATCGAGAGATTTTCGCCTATCCTTGAACAAAGTTAAACAGTGTTGCCGGGGAATCACTTTGGCGTGATGAAACCCACTAAAAACAACCTTACCCCCGCTTTCGCACTTCGTGTTCCGAATAGGTACAAGCGACAGACATTGGCAATGTCCAAAGGTTTTTTCGCTGGGGCAAGGGTTCCAAACAATTTTATTCTTGTTACGGAAGCATTGATATCTCCGAACTGATTCAAAACGCCCCATTTAAATGAACCATCTATTCGTAGTAGTATTATCTTTGCTAAGGTATATAAATGGACCGGACAATTTTGCGATTACCCTGGCACTGAAACCGAGGTTCCGCGCCAAGGTGGAATGTACTGCCGTATTTCATGTTCTTCATAATTATTTACGCAGGGAAAATTAAAACCCCAAGCTTATCAGAGTTTTTTGAATCAAAACAAAATAAAATTATTGTTTCGATTCTGGAAAAAAACATGTTATTCTTAAAAAATCCCAATAAAAACTAAAAAATAATTCTACATAAAAAAAAAAAAGTAAAAACAAATAAAAATCCAAATAAATTAATTAATGAAGCAAGTATTCAAACAATCCACCCCTTTCCCGCTAAACAATGTCCTAAGCGATCATAGAAACTTCTTTGAACATTGTGAACATCACAGGTTTAATTGTCTGAAAAACATTGCGAATTTTTACCAATTCATCAAGATTAAGCCGATCATCCCGAAAACCATAAATTTTGGATTTTGCATAACCCCAAAGCAAATAATCGTTAGGAGCCAGATCAAAGGGGAGGGGGGCCACGCTATTACTCTCAATCCAGCAATAAGACGGTTAATTTATAAATAATAAACCAAACCTGTATTATGTGCTGGACAGCCATCTTGTTTGAAACTACACTTCACTAAATCGAGGACCTGCCAATCTTTCTAATTTCTGGAACTATTTGCTGTTGCAAAAGATCCAAATATTTTTGACCAGTTAAGTTACCATCAATGAAGTATGGCCCAATAACATGTTCCCCATAAATACCTCCCCAGACATTTACCTTTAAGGACCTGAGTGCTAAGTTTAAAATACCTATGTAAATTTCCCTGAGACCAATAACGGGTGTAGTGGGATTATGCCTAATGGATTGGAAATGTGGACTCATCAGTAATTGAAATGTTTCGAATAAAATCTTCAATTTTCATTTGCCTTTTCCACGTTTTCACAAAGCACCATTCCCCCAAAATTGTCCTCAGGATAAATTTCTTGGGTTTTGAACTTTGTATGAACGTATTTTTTTTAATTTCTCCTCCCGTTCTTGTACTTAAATCAACCTCATCCACAAGCGCACGTGTTGACAAAGTTGTATTTTTAATAATTAATGCCAACAAATTAATTTCTTTCCTTCACGTTCCCCATTAACTTCTTGGACTTTTTTAAATTTTTATGGTTTCTGGGAGAAACCACCCGTTTTTTTGGTTATTTTTTCTTGAAATAGTAGTAATTGCAGGGTGTGGCCTATTAGGATATTTCTTAGCAAAATATTTTTTCCCTTAAAAATTCCCCCATAATACCACTAAACAATTTTAACTTTTTCCTCAATCTGATAGATATCCATTTTAGGTTTTAAATTTTAAAGATTTTTTAAAAACATAGGTGTTCTTACCTTAAATTCGCCAGGCGAAATAATTTTTATACATTTATAATTCCCAACAAACTGAAAATTGTGTTACTTTGTTGTTTCTTACTGAACAAAAAAGAATGCATGCATAATATATGCATGCTATATACCTAGTAGGGTGCCCCTGTCTGTATAAAAAAAAACATTATTAAAAGGTGTTATTATTAAGAAAATCGTATCCGAAAATAAAGGTTCAACTGTATTTACAGCATTACCTAGAAAAGTGGATGGCTTTTTATTTTCATTAGCCAATAAAAGTGCCTTGGTTCTATTGAAATTACCTTTGTATTCTTCGAGACATTGTTATAAGACAATTATTGTTGCATTGGTTAATTAAATCATTTGTCGCTAATTAATAAAAATTTAAAAAAGAAAATCTTTCTTTTACACATTAAATAAAAATCCTTGTTTTTTGAATAATTTTGACTTTTTAGATTTGAAAAACGTACTCTCAAAAAAATCTGTTAATGTTTTTGGTAATAAGAGACCAATTTTTTATGAGATTGAGTACACGTAATAATTTTTTTTTAAACAACCGCAAATTTATAATAGACAAACGGGATATTTATAATAAATTAAATATATTACAGACATAAGTTGGTTCTACCTTCTAATATTATCAGACATTTTAATATTTAATAAGCATAAGTTGTAACTTTATTTTCAAGCGGTCCAAATACCAAAAAACCCCATAAAAAAATAGTTTATCAGAAAAAAAAACAAATATAAATAAAATTGTTTTTAGTTGTTTTTAGCATTAAAAATAGTTATATCGTTTTTATAGACTAATATTATATTATTTTACAGATGAAATAGTTAGAGAAAACGACGAAGAAGTACCTTGCAACACAGACAATGAAACAGAAGCAAAATCACAAGGTAGCAATTGGTGCAGGGACGGCAATAGTGTATGTCTCGAAAGATGGCAAGGACCAAACAATGGAATAACGTCATTTGACAACATCGGATTTGCCATGTTGACAGTGTTCCAGTGTATTACGATGGAAGGTTGGACATCTATCTTGTATTGGGTAGGTATTTGCTTAATCCGTTACCCGTTTATAAATATTAAGTACGATGAGGATATATAGGTCCCCCATGAAACGTTTTTTAAATTTTATTACACTAAGCAAAAAATTTAAAATTATAAGTTTTAATAAACAAGATCATTAAAAGAAGACTGGCTGGCTTCCTTCGTTTATAAAAATGTGAAATAGCCATAATTTAAATGACTTCTGATGGTAGAATACTAAAGTAGATAATTTAAATTGAAAGAAAATGGATACCAAACAAATAAACATTTTCTTAATGTCACCTTATTTATTGGTTCGTTTTTAAACTAGTCTTATTTTTAATGCATTTCAAAAAAAAAACAGTACCAACAAAATTTACATGTTGGTAAACATTTTTAAATGTACTTTGTTCCGGGTAATTCCGAACCGGTTCAGGGACTATTCGCATGCGTTGAAAACGGTCGTTCGGGTAACACTTTTGAATTTTTAGTAACAGTTCAGCGTTCCGGATAACATCGGTTGGTTCGTAACTGATTCAGAATCGGTTCTTGGTCTCCGAATTTTGATGGGTTAAAAAGTTCCCGTTCTTTTCGAATATCAACATTCTTATCATCTGTTTGCTGTTTGTTGTGTTTGGTGAACCTTAAAACCCTTCTTGGTTAATTAATACCCATTTTATTTAATTAAAGTATAAATCTGTTACTTAAAGTTCTTAATTTTCCTTTATTCTTAGTTTAGTTTATTTGATTGTAGTTATAAAGCAGTAATATAGTTGTTTATAAATTGATAGAAATATAAGTTCATTTATTTCAAATTAAGACCCTATTTAAAATAAGTAATTACATATTAGTTAGTACGTCCCGAAATTATCCATTATTTATGATAGGGTATTTTATTTCTTCTGGTGTCAGTGCCAACAGGAACAAAACAAAATAAAAACATTAGTAAATGAAAACAAACTTGGTAAAGTCAGGTTGGTTAAACAGTCAACTGTTGGAGAAATTTGATTGAAATCCGCGCCGTTCGCGGTAAATAAAAATCCGGCCGGTATATAATTAGATCGCCTTAAGACAATCCTGAAGGTTAAATTTTAGTTCGGTCGGTTCTTAACGTGACCCCAAACAAAGCTATTAGCTTTGTTAGCGGGCCAATCCGGGTTCCGGGACTATTCGCATAATAAAAAACAGTGCGCGGTAACATAATTCGAATTTTTAGTAACAGTTCAGCGTTCGCGGATAACATCGGGATTGGTTCGTTTGATTCGGAATCGGTTCTTGTAGTCCCCGAATTTTGATGGGTTAAAAGTTCGGTTTTGCTTTCTGCAAATCAACATTCTTAAAAGAAAAATTATTTGGCTTTTCCCCAGAATAAGATTTTTATATTTTTTTAAAAATTATATTTTTTTAGAGATTATTAATTATTATACTTATCATCTTTTGCTGTTTGGGGTGAACCTTAAAATTTTCCCCCTTTAATTTACTTAATACCTACTTAATTTAATTGGAAGTAAAAAATGATCCATAAAACCCCGTTAATTAATTAAAGTTCTTAATTTTCTTGATTCCTAGTTTAGTTTATGTTAATTGTGAAGTATAAAGCAGTAAAAGTTGTTTATAAATCGATAGAAATAGTAAGTTTATTTTTTTTTTTTTAAAAAAAGAATTTTTGTTAAAATTTTTTTTTCCCCCCTTTCAAATTTTTTTTTTTTAAAATTTTAAATAAAATTTAATTTTTTCTTATAACTCCCCGGAACCATTTTTGGGGGATGGGTTTTTATTTTTGGGTGCCAAAGAATAAAAACAAAATTAAATTGTTAAATAAAAACAAACCTTGAAAGTCGGGTTGGTTAAAAAAGGTGTAAAATTAATTGAAAAAAAACGCGGTAAAAAAAAATTGGGAACGGTTTATAATTAAAATCGCCTTAAAAAAATCCGGAACGGCGTTAAAAATTTAATTCGGAATCGGTTCTTCGTGACCCGCGAACAAAGCTATTACCATTTCTATAAAACTTTTTGTTTTAAACCCAGGCTAGAACACATAAACTTTTTGTGTTTTTGCATTTTAGTATATTTATTATAACCTTTTTTTAGTTTAAATCGCTTTCTCTTATAAACTTAAATAATATTGTACATACTAAACGTTTATCCTTTCCCTATCCTATCCCTTTTCAGTTCTTGATGGTTGGTTGACCCTGTACTTTATAAAACACGTATTAATAAAACACTGCTTACTAAATCTTTGCAGCATATTTAATTATTAAATCACTAACCCTGCGTGATACGATCAAGATTGCAAAACTGTAACTAGAAATGTTTTATTTTTTACTTATTTGGTTTTAATCAAGAAACTCAAAATTTTCTTTATTGGGGGGAGCGGAGGAAAAGGTTTTAGAGCGGGATTTTAGTTATTTTTATATATATATTAATAAAAATATATATATATATATATATATATATATATATATATATATATTTATTTTATATATATATTTTATTTTTTTTTTTTTTTTTTTTTTTTACAAAATTTGTAAAGCGCACCTCTCGAACATAGGAGGCTCCTGGATGTTTGGGTGTACCCAACTTCCAATAAAATCTTTGGCTTATTTTTTCGTTTTTCCTCCTGGCTCTTTTTTGGGTTTGGGGCGGGGGGGGAGTACGGTATAAATTGGAAGATTATCCCCAGTTTGTTTGTACTACGTTTTTTTTGCAAGAATATGCAGTGTTTATAGGCAAAATAGCAGGAGCTACCTATCATCAACCGTCTTCATCGGATGTCATCAAACATAAATTTAAAATTAGTTGCTTACGAGACCGCAACGTTGGCTACTTTTAAAACCAAATAGTTTTCCCAATAAAATAAAAAAATTTTCTCAAATAAATAATGGCGTAGAAGATATTAAAAAAAAAAAAATGTTTCATAGAATAAAAAAGAAAATATCTTTTGTTATGAAGATCAAATAAATCACCTTTCTGAGCCAAACAAAACCAAGATTGTCATAAAAACGCCTTCTGATATTTGCTAGAATGTTGGGTAATAATCCTAAAAGAATTTTCAATTTGTAATTGCAATTCTTGTATATTATTGCCCTATTCTCCTAAAAATTTGTGATTTTTGACCCCAGAAAAAAAATCGTTGGGTGAAAAGAAGAACAATGTCTTTAAAAATTTTTGATTTTATTTTCCTTACAGTTTCAAAATTGAATTCTTAAAATAATGATCATCAGGAAAATTTCATGGGTTTTTTCTTTTGGATCGGATCCAAACACTTTTTCCACTGATCCTTTGCTCAAATTAACCTTTTTACAATTTTTTAATGAAATTTGGTTTTCTTTGCCTACTATAATTTCCTTCATTTCCTTTGCTTTGGTGCACTATCATGTTTATGTTT